>OMKY01216928.1:0-10070 GCA_900302395.1 Bregmaceros cantori | reverse complement strand
GGGGTAGACATTGCAGACAAGTCGACGAGCGTAGTCGAACTCGCGACACTGCGGACGCTGCGGTAGACACAGTGCCACCAAAATGAATGGGGTCACGTTAGGTGCGGTGTCCATAACCACGGCCAACGCTGACCCCAGAATTATTTTTTAACTCATCCAGTGCCAGACCTTTTCAAATTTGTCATGTCCTAGTGTTTTTTCAAGACCCATAGAAAATTGAGCTCTGTGTCCTTGCCAACAAAACACATACCACGGAATGAGCTAATGAGCAACCACTATCAGGGCTTGAAAACGGAATTGTTTTTGAAACGTTCCGTTCCGAACGGTTCAGGCAGGTCTCAGTTTAACGTTTTCGTTCTCGGAACCGTTCCGCCACCAAAATATCGGTCCTGAACCGGTTCAGAACACAAAAATTTTGTTTGTTCGTTAGTTCCTATATATTAGATATTATATTTAATATATTAAAAGGGGGTTTAAAACGCCTTTACATTCACTTCCTCGTCTGTCCACAAGATGGAGCCCCAGATGCATGGGGCTTGATGACTGACAGTGAAAGTTGGATGCATGCACAACTGGAAATAGTCTCCCAGATATAGGAAATGTTCAAATATATAGGGAACAGAAAAAATTGTTTTTAACCGGTTTTGTGGATTTCATAATGTTCCGTTTCTGTTCCGGAACATTTGAATACATCTTTTTTCGTTTCCGTTTCCGCTCCTCGTAAAATTCTGTTTGTTTCTGTTCGCTTCGTTCCTTGAACCTGTTCGGAGCCCTGACCACTATATATTCATGTCTAAAAATGCAATGTGGGCTGACAACATATCTGAAACGAACAACCATACTAGACTACTATTCATTAACATCCATTTCTCCGCTTACCTCAGGCAGTGGACGAAGATCTCGAGTCCCCCAACAACGTCATCGCCTACT
Source organism: Bregmaceros cantori (assembly GCA_900302395.1). Taxonomy (NCBI): domain Eukaryota; kingdom Metazoa; phylum Chordata; class Actinopteri; order Gadiformes; family Bregmacerotidae; genus Bregmaceros; species Bregmaceros cantori. Next base: position 9,140 of record OMKY01216928.1, on the reverse strand, counting down.
CCATCATGAAGTCCGAGCCGGACAACGTCTTCGACATCGACGGCGAGACGGGTGACATCCGCCTGAAGCCCTACATCAAGTCCATGGAGATCCTCAACAACATCACGAACAGCGACGACTCGCGCTGGTCCCTGGTGATAGAGGCCCGCGACCGCGGGACGCCTTCCTATAGCACCACGGCCGTGCTCAACATCGACATCACCGAGGCGGTAAGACCAAACGCCGTCACCGCCCCCCATGTCTAGGGTCGCCAGTCCCTTAACCCTGTAAGGCCCGGATAGATATATAATCTAGCAAAAGAAGATTCAAGCCATCAGATACAGTTGTAGAGGACTTTTGGGGATGGAAATGTTTGCACATTTTTCATATTTTGATAAGGTTTCATGGAAATGTTCATTTCATCATATAATCATTTTACAACTTTGGGTCAAGAGTGAGGCAAAATTCTTAGACGTCACATTGACGTAAAATGAGTAATTCATATTCAATTCATGATAGCACCAGACAGTATCCTTGAATTGACTTCATTAGAAAATGTGTTGTTTGTTTGAGGAAGCAGGAAAATTAAAATTCAACAAAACTCCAAATAGAAAAATATGAAAAACTAAACAATGAAAAGTAGACATCCAAAAAGGAGAGAGTGAAAAAGGAGAACTTCTCTGACCCAAAAATTCACTACTAACTGAACAATAATGAAAATATTATGTTCTTTCAAAAATAAATGTTTAATTAATATATTCATATTCCTTTATCTACAGACATAAAGGTTTAGCTACTCACACACTGTCGACTCAAACCAACTAAGAAGAAAAAATGGCTTCAGTGTGTCAATCTCACCTCTTCGTGCCTTAACTGTAATTCAGGGACCTGGTGACCCGAGTAGTTGCCCCCTCACCCCTGCTCGCTCAGCTTATATTTGCATGCTTCATAGCGCTGGCCGTCACAAGCTTGTCCATCACCACGATCTCCATCATCATCTGCACTAGTTAGTGCTGGTTAGCAGTTACCACTTAACAGTGTCGCTAATGTTGACTATTGGTGGCCCACACCTAGTTACTGCAGGGTATCAAATGCCTCGTCTTGGACTCATTTGATAAAGAACTGGAGACAATTTCTACTGTTTGTGAGTTATGCAGTCACATAGGTCACAAATATATGGATATTTAGAAAGATAGTACTTTCAAACATAATTTTGAGTATATTTAGGAGCATGTCCTTTTTACTTTTACTTGAGTATATTTGGATCACTTCGTTCTCTTACTGGAGTTGTTTCTTTACAAATGTATTTAATTTAACCCAAGTAATGGCAGTGGACTGTGAGAATAGATTGGTGTTGTCTGAACGTTTGTATTTGAAATTTGAATTTGACTGTTTGTATTTGAAGATGCATGTTTTGGTATATGGGAGTTTTAGGTTATACGGGGATGTGGGTGTTCGGCCTAGAAAATAATAAATATTGGGGTAAATACCAGGTACCTACATGGTAGATTTAATGTTAGTATAGCGGGTTATAATGTATCAATTACTGACCAAGTGATTACATGGTATTTATTTAATAACAATAGTAATAACCTAGTACTTACATGATAACTAGTATGTAACTACTCAGCAAATATTTTACTACTTATTAGTTCCCAGTTAATCACGTGGCAATTAGCGTATCATAAAATAACCCATTCACAAAATATGATTTGACAGCAGAGTTCGTCTCATTTAATAAGTAATTTACAAATCTGGTACTAACATTATAGCTATGATGTAACTACCCAGTAAATATTGACTACTACCTGGTAGTTGCTTTGGTAATACTGTATGTTGGTGGTTATCAGGAAATTATGTTACTAACATTATTATAGCTATCATTAATTACTCAATAAATTACGATTACTACCTAGTAATTATACGTTAATGACATGGTAATTAGCATACTGTACGTGTTACCAAAATAAGATTTGACAGCACACGTGTCAAAATATGAATGAGTAATTCACAAATTTACTACCATACAGTCGCTCGGGAAATATTTCTACTAACAGTAGCCTATTGTAGATATCATGAATTACTCACTAAATATAGATTACTATACCTCGTAATTATATGTTAATTACATGGTAATTAGCATACTATAAGTGTTAAAATATGAATGAGTAATTGACAAATTTACTACCATACAGTTGCTCGGGAAATATTCCTACTAACAGTAGCCTATTGTAGATATCATGAATTACTCACTAAATATAGATTACTATACCTCGTAATTACCAGTTAATTACATGGTCATTAGTAAACTGTAAGTGTTAAAAATATGAATGAGTAATTGACAAATTTACTACCATACAGTTGCTCGGGAAATATTCCTACTAACACTAGCCTATTGTAGATATCATGAATTACTCACTAAATATAGATTACTATACCTCGTGATTATACGTTAATTACATGGTAATTAGCATACTGTAAGTGTTAAAATATGAATGAGTAATTGACAAATTTACTACCATACAGTTGCTCGGGAAATATTCCTACTAACAGTAGCCTATTGTAGATATCATGAATTACTCACTAAATATAGATTACTATACCTCGTAATTACCAGTTAATTACATGGTCATTAGTAAACTGTAAGTGTTAAAATATGAATGAGTAATTGACAAATTTACTACCATACAGTTGCTCGGGAAATATTCCTACTAACAGTAGCCTATTGTAGATATCATGAATTACTCACTAAATATAGATTACTATACCTAGTAATTATCAGTTAATTACATGGTAATTAGCTTAGAGTAAAATAAAGCCTAAGATCTTCCATCACAGTGTATGTCAAGTGTCCGCATGATGTCACAGCGTCTGCTCTGTGTCGTGGATGTTGTGTTCGTGCTCTCGCTCCCGTGCTGCCTGCTCCTCCTCCTCCTCCTACCTCCTCCTCCCTGCAGATCAAGGCTCGCATGGCGTCGTACCTCCACGACCTGAGCCGGCGGCCGCTCGCCGTGCTGGGCCTGTGCCTCAGCACCGTGCTCACGCTGCTCACCCTCACCGTCTGCGTCTCCACCGTCCTGTACTGTAACTCTGTGAAACGTTCCCGCGTTCGGCCCGAGAGCAACTACGTTAAAGTGATCCGCCGCGTCAAGTGACCAGTCTCTCCCTCCCCGTCTGGAGCGGATCATGGGGGACACTGCAGTTTTTCACTCATTTTTTTTGCCTCATGTTCATGTGTTGCTAAATGGAAAGGGCTTTAAGGCAATGTTCAAATAATCCAAAATTAATGTAGGGTGGATTGGCCTAATGTGGGCCACTGCCTAATGTGGGACATCTAAGATCCAGTGGCTCTGGCTCCTCCCTAAACTAATGAATGTCAGTGAAACTATGGTAATGCGTCTAACATCAAGTTCAACTGTTCAACACCACATTTCACTGTCTCACTTTAGGCTACTGACTGCCCCACATTAAGAAGTTGCAAAAGAAGGCCCACATTAGGGCAATCCACCCTAATCCTTTACACACCAATGGCAACAGCCAGTGCGTAATTTGTCAAGTGCGAGGTCCGGGAGCCCCAAGGATGAGTAGCTCCGGGATGGGGGAGCTAGTATAGTTACATATGGGTCAGTATGTTGGCTTGTTGGCTCCCCTCAAATTAAACCCTGGCAGCTGCAGCTCAACCACAATTTGGAGTTCAGTGTCCCAAGGACACTCTGGAATGGGAACTGTCGGAACAGGGATTCGAACCGCCGACCTTCCCGTTTTAAAGCCTCCGGTCCAAAGAGAAAATTGACTGTTGCCAAAACCCCCTTTCCAATTCAAAGTGCACATGCTATTATGTTGTGATGACTCTCACCATTTTGTCTATTTTGTCATAATGCCAGTTTGAATCTTCTTTTTTTACAAGCATCAAATAAAACATTTTATATACAAATACATTTTATATGCCAATAGTTGTACCTCCGAGGGGGCTATTTCATTTAGCAAGCTATGCAGAAAGCATGTTTAGTTGTGTTTTAAATGTTGTGTTTTTGCAAATGCAAAATTGCAAATTGTCTTCAGACCCTTTTAAAGATTGACTCAGATGACTCCAATTTCCAAGCTCTAATCTCAACTAAACCTGGCATGCTGCTCACCTTGCTTGATGAGATTTGTAGCAGAGATGAAGTCCCTCTTTCAAGTCTCAAGTCTCAAGTCCTTCTTGGGCAAGTCAAGTCAAGTCCCAAGTCAAGTCATCATTAAAATGCTGTCATTTTAGCCCCAGAATCTGATATTAATAAAGTCGCAAAAAAAAAAATCAAACGATGCTAATAGAAAAGCAGAACTATTGCTCGCTTTTGACTTTATTAAAATCAGATTCCGGAGCTGAAATGACAGCATGTTAATGATGACTTGACTTGGAGTTGACTTGGGACTTAACTTGCCCAAGAAGGACTTGAGACTTGAGACTTGAAAGAGGGACTTGGTCACATCTCTGGTTTGTACCCTATGTTTCAAAATCCCTACGTTCTGAAATCCCTATGTTCTGAACAGTTATGGGGCGTTTAGACAGTCACAGTCGTCATTCAGTCAGAGTAGGTTACCCCTGACCCTAACACCTACCCTAAACCCTAACCCTAACCCCCTCCCTAACCCCTAGCCTAACTCTAACCCCTAAGCGACCCATAACTTTTCGGAAGATAGGGATTTCGGAACAACGGGCTCACCCTTGATGAAATAGTGCCCCAGTATTATGATGTAATTATTATTGTGATCTGTGCCAGATTGTAACCCCCAGGTATTAAGTTCATTGTTATTGTCTACGGTGCCACATAGTAACTTAGCCAAGCATCCAAACAGCCACTGTTGTCCATCTGTTGTCCGCCATCTTCCATCCGTTTTTTTTATTCCAAGCGATACAACAACCTGCCATATTCCCTTCAAGCTGTTTGCAAAGCTGGTGTGGAGAATCCTACACCATCCTCTCGCATGTTAGGGTAGCTGTGATGAATATGATTAAAAACACCACATGGGCACATCTTTAAACAGCTGTTGTTGGTTAAATTTGACGGCTAATGCATATTCATTTCGACGTAATGTCAACACGATGGAACGAATTCCGCCGGCGGTAATTGAACTCCTGTTTTGCAGCTGCGTTTGGTGTTTTGTGTGACACCGAGCGACGAAGGTTGTGTTATTTGGAATGCACATGGCTCCCAATAACATGGCTGAGGTTTGCCTCACTCTGTGACTCTGGCTGTGTCCGAAATCACTCCCTATCCCCTACTCCCTACCCCCCATATAGTGCACTCACTTATAGTGCACTCAACAGCAACGGACACTAGAGTTGGCAGAGTAAAAATGATTATAAAATATAATTATAAAAAATATAATTATAAAATGTAACAATCATCAGAAAAAGTCAAAAGTACTCACATTTATAACGATTTGCTGTGGACGGTTGCTATTTTCTCCCGCCGTGCCATTTTTCTGAAGTTTTGGTCATTTTTAAAATGTCTCGCAATGCATCATGGGCTATAGTGCATCAGCTAGGGTACATCCGATGCTCACTACTTTTTGCGCTGCGTTGTGGGATACTTTCAGTGCACTATATATGGTACATGGACAATTCGGATACCTCTACAAAATGACGTTATGCCAGATATGGACAGAGTAACCATAAGAATTACTCAAGTAAAAGTATTGTTACCTCAGCAAAATATTACTCAAGTAAAAGTCAAAAGTAGTCATCCAAATCGTTACTCAAGTAAAAGTAAAAAAGTATTCCACAAAAAAGTTACTTAAGTAGCGAAAGTAGTGAGTAACTTTCAGTTTAAAAAATTAATTCAAAATGAATGAAAAAAAATGATCGCCCGAGAGAGAGAGCCCGAGAGAGAGACAGAGACCGAGTGGGAGAGAGAGCGAGCGAGAGAGAGATATGACATCAACATATGCGCCAACGGGTGTCGCTAAAGGCGAGAGTTAATGTACCGAGTACTTTTTACTGACATCTCAGTAAAAAGTACTTTTTTTTCACCTCAAATTTACTTGAGTAAAAGTAGAAAGTAACTTGTGAAAAATGTACTCCAAAGGTAAATAAGTACACAAAAAAACGAACTGAGTAAATGTAATGCGTCACTCCCATCTCTGGCGTTTGCCCCACATAGTGCACTATTTGGGGGATAGGGAGTGATTTCAGACACAGCCTCTGTGTGTGCATGTGTGTTTTTTTGCGTGAATGCGTGAATGTGAGCTTTTAGCTGTGCTTTGCTACATATCCATCAGCTGCATGTCAACGCTCGTTCCGTAGCGGTAACGTCAGCGTTCCACCCGCCATACCCACAGTGACACATCGTTTCTGGCTCTGACAGTGAAGGAGAACCCTGACACATCCTCGTAGACCTGAGGTCTCAAACATGCGGCCCGGGAGCAAATTGCGGCCAATTTACGGCTTCTAGACGTAATACGAACACTTGATGACAGTCGTCACTCGCAAGTTTGGCTCACATGTATTTTAAATTATTTTCAAAGCCTACAGTGAAAAGAAAGTTAGTGACAAGCACAGGCAATTTCAGCACGAGTGGGATTCAATATTTTTTATTCATATATTATGTTAATAGATTCCCTAATGGATGAATACAATTATAACAGAATATGGTACACCTTGCCAGTTTTGGTCAAGGGGCTGCGATACACCACATGCTTAATTTATAATCTATGGGAACTACGGATATGAAACTTGCCAGTTAACAACATTATATACAGCAGTTTCCGAGTACAACTAAAGTTCCTTCCACATGCATACAAAAAAATAAATGTACAAAATGTATGCACAAAAAGTCATTGAAGCAATCGTAATACATTAAAATTATTATATATTTATAATTTCTTTACTATTAAAATTAGTCACATAGAACATTCAGGAACAGCAAAGTAACTAATGATTAACTAAAGTTACTAGGGAAAGAAACACTGTCATTACTGCTGTTTGTTAGATTACTCGTTACTGGTAATCTAACATGAAAGTAACTTAGTTACTGTAACTTAGTTACTCACTGATTATGAGTGAAATGAATCACTTTCAAGTCTATAGAGGAAATGAAAGGGGAACCCATCACGGATGAGTCAGAATGAATGTGACTGAACGGTCGAACGCTATTGAACTGTGTGCATGCTGTGCTGTCGTACACAGAGCCCGCTCATGTCGTCGTTGTTAAAGAGAAGTAAGGACAGCCCCCATGGAGTTCTAGGCATGGTCACTGGCCTCATAGGCCTACTGGTAGGCGTCACCGTGCTGCTGTCGGCCACCATGTTCTTGCGCAAGTCCAAGTCGAATCGTGTCACGCCGGCACGACGTATCATCCGCGGCCGCCGCACGCCCCAGACCCCGGGCAGTCGCGCGGAGCTCACGTCTTGGTCCTTACGAGTGCCCTTGTTCAAGGACGGCAGCCCCTCTAACAAGTTCCTAGCTGACGAGGACGGGGGTCCGGTGATGGGCGTGAAACCTCCGCCGCCGATGGCGCCGTCCTTGCCTCCACCGCCACTGCCCACCGCAGCGACGGGGGGCATGGCGAAGGTGACGAGGATCAGCGAGAAGGCCAGCGAGAGAGTCCGGGCGCTGCCGACCATTTCTGGAGCGTTGGCCTCCCGCGGTTCCCGGAAGACCACGCGCCGCATGCGCGAGCACGCCATGAGCTCGGCGCTCGTGACCGAGCTCAAGCAGAAGCTCGAGCAGAAGATCCACGAGAGCAATCAGGGTTACTGTTGACCTTCATGTGACCTTCTGAACACCTCATCGCCTGACCCCTGACCTGATGAATGTCCCACAGATATCTCCAGGGGGCTACCAAACTCAAACGGTCAGAACATTCAAACACTGAGCGACTGAGCACAAGGACTAGCTGGCTATGTCCGAACTCAGCCCGCATTGAAATCTTTGCTTTCACAAAGGCGGCAACTCAACCCCTCCCAAATTGTCCAATTCTGGACTTGAAAAAGAAAAATATATTAAAAATATCAACTTATGTAAGACGTCTAAATGTATTCACAACAAAGCCATGTGCTAAACTATGTTATAGTAGCACATTGAGTCATAATATGGCAAGTCGCCCGGTGTTCCAGGCGAAATGACACAAGAAATAGAAGGCTAGTAGAGACTGAGTCTAGTAATGACTAATGAGAAACTGACGACCGAAGAGTCTCCAACTGCTCCACCAATGGCTTGGAAAAAGACCAGACTCCACACACTTCGTACTGCGTGATGATGTCACACGAGTCAGTAAAGGCGGTATATTCTAGAAACCACCTTGTTACCCCCACAGCATCTAAATCCTCTCTCCCGTTTGTTACCTGTGGCCTGTCTCAATGTGCATATTACCTCCTCCAAGGAGGTTATGATTCTATCTGTCTCTGTTAAATACAATGACTGAAAAGAAGATTAAAGCGAGTTGTTGTGGAATTGTTGTAATTCAGCGACCTGCTTCAGCCTAGTGAAATATTTGATTTGTTCACACGGCGGGAAATGTATATGTATGTACAGACATGTTATACATGAAAATTGTTATCGGCTACGTGATCCCATTGTTCCATTTAAAAATAGATTAAGAAATTACATTCATTAACCAGGGGATACAGGGACAGGACACAGAATATACCTGTACGCCATTAGCTGAACCCCGAATCTGGGGAAGAAGGGAGTGGTCTTCAGTTAACCCCGCAAATGGGGGACCATGCGATAACGTTCACCGCTAACAGGTTATCATACACACAGTATATATAATATATGTTGGGGCGAGCCGACAACAACTCTCTGTAAAGACCTGTCCGCTGGTAGCGCTCTACAGCCGAGGTCTCGTTGTGTGTCGGGGCGAACCCACACTCTTGTTTTATTTTTGAAGTTAGCCCAAAGTGCACTCCATCAGGAACAAAAAAACAGTTATCATTAATACTTGAATAAGTGTTCCTGTTGCAGAACATAAAAAATAATAACGTTTCCGCTTTCGTTTCTGTTCCCTGGAAAATACTAAAAGTTCCCGGATTTCTGTTTCGTTCCTTGAACTGGTTCAAAGCCCTGGTTAATATGACTTGAGGGTGTTAAATAATATAAGTAGGTAACATTTGGTCAACTAATGCTTAACTAATGTTCAACTACGCGCACTTATTATGAAGTGTTACCTATAAGT
>OMKY01216919.1:0-11709 GCA_900302395.1 Bregmaceros cantori | reverse complement strand
AAACATTTCGTTCGTTCTTTGCGTTCCTCATATGTGTATGTGTCATATGTGCAATGTTACGTTTAGATGTAGAATTAAAAAATATGTTTGGTGGACTTTCAAACTTCAGTGCAACTGTACATTCACTTCCTCGTCTGTCCACAAGATGGAGCTCCAGAAGCCGCCTCTCAACTTGTAAACAGTTGGAACAAGTTTGAAAATAAATAAAATGAAAAATTCTGTATCTTCGTGCATCATGTTGGACTGTATCATCACAGCCTTGTTTTAGACTGTAACGAATGCCGAGTCTCAGGCAACCGAGTGAGCGGCTCTCTCGGCTGCCTGTAAACCCTGGCGATGCATCCGTCAGCCACGGCTGCGTCCCCTACACTCGGTCGGTGTGCCGACTATTCCTCAGTCAGATCGGCTGCGCGGAATCGGCATGTTCCATTTATTTTTAATGCAAACAAAAGCAATAGTGCACAATTCAGTCTCTGAACACGGAACGGTTCAGGCAGGTCTGTAATTAACGTTTTTGTTCTCTGAACCTTTCCGCCACCAAAATATTGGTCCTGAACCGGTTCGGATCACAAACATTTTGCTCGTTCTTAAAGTTCCTTATATTGTCCAATGCTAAGTTTACGCATAGTTCTATACAAAATATGTTTGGTGGACTTTCAAACTTCAGTGCAACTGTACATTCACTTCCTCGTCTGTCCACAAGATGGAGCCCCAGATGCATGGGGCTTGATGGCTGACAGTGAAAGTGGACGGAAATAGTCTCCCAGACATAGGATGTGTTAAAATATATAGAGAACAGAAAAAAAACGTTTTAACCGGTTTTGAGGAGTTCATAACGTTCCGTTTCTGTTCCGGAACATTTGAAGAAATCTTTTTTCGTTTCCGTTTCCGCTCCTCGTAAAATTCCGCTCGTTTTCGTTCCTTGAACCGGTTCGGCGCCCTGGCCGTTACCCAATGCGGCTCCCGAAGAAACTAGGTCCTCCTCTGGAGGAAAAGCGGCTTGGGCGGATGCAGGAGCTGCCTGGCTCGCTGTAGCCCATGTGGGGGACGGGGCTCCAGCCTGGGATTCCCTCCTTGGTGTTGCTGCTTTGTCCACCTGGTTTGCGGTGAGAAGGGTTTCTGTGAAGCAGGCCATCAGCTAGAACTTGGAGTCGCTGGAACGAAAAGCGATCGTGCGGCTTGCCAATTAGCTCTTGAGCCGAGTGATCGCTCAGGTGCTCGATGACGTTGTGCCTGGCGGTGAGGTGGCGGAGCTCGAGCGACATCGGTGGCTTGGCGGGCTCCTTGTCTAGCGACCTCGGGATCCCAATGGACCAGCGACGGCATCCTTGGTGTGGAATTCAGCCGGGCTGCTGGCCGGGGTCTCATTGGTAGAAGAAGCGGGAGACGCCTGGATGGGGTTCGATCTTCGATACTTTCGTAGCGTGATCGGTTCTGTGCTTTTTTGCGTTGCAAAAAGCATGGGACCAGTCTAGCATGAGTGCTGTTCTCAAATAGACTAAGGTTGTAACTGATTCGCGCTTGCCCGGTCTTGTGTGAAATTGAGCGCCGATCCAGTGTTATACTGTTAAGGGTCAGTAGGTGAATTTGTAGATTTTGTCGCACAAATGTTTGGGTTGTCTACCGCTCTTTTTTGTTATTTTACTCTCTACAGACTCCCAGTTTTGTTTGTCCAGTTTGGGAGAGGTGTTGTTTTTTTCCAAGTTATTATTTTTTTCGGTGAAAGCTCCACTCTCCCATTTCATTGCTACTGTGAAAGGGAGACAAGAGAGCGGAGACGAGCGGACCTGCAGTTCATGACTGTGAGGGGAAACGATCTCACGGCGCTGCATGTGATGTGATCTAAGCCACATCAACAAGACTATGTATGGCCCCTTAATTTGGCATCGCTTTTGACGTGTCGTTGCCGATACTGATGAGTAATTCAAGCCTTGTGACCTCATCGGTCAGTCGCACACTCGCGGCGTGCAGCTCGGCATGTCAATGAAATCATGACTCATACACCCTGCATGTGCCTCTGTGTAGTGTCACCTGTTCCGCGAAGAATGCAGGTGATGTCATAGTGGCTATTAGGTAAGAACAAGGCTGTTGACCAGCGTTGTTTGTTTTGGTATGCAAGTTGAACATTGGGTTCTACCTTGGACATGATTGTGAAATATTTGAAAAGAACGATAATGCTGTATTTTAAATTAAATTATATAATGGTGCATATGCTCTCACACTGCTTTTAAAATTGTTTTTATACATTTTTATTCATATTTATACATTTTTATTTTTACATTTTAGTCTTGTGAGATCCCCGTGAGATTGTTTCCTCTCACAGTCACTAGTCTTTACTCTCTTGTCCCTCTTTCACACTAACGTTGACAATAAAACGGGAAAATGGCGCTTGCGGCAAAAAAATAACTTTAAAAATAAATGTTAGTATGTTACTTTGAATCATCCTTCGATAAATATATCTGTAAATGTAACGCATTACTTAGTTAAGCTAACACTACCAGTCCTGAGTGGATCTGTGTGTGTGTGTGCGTGTGTGTGTGTGTGTGTGTGAGAGAGAGAGAGAGAGAGAGAGAGAGAGAGTTATGTCTGAAACATCACTGATTTTATGTGAAGTTTCAATGTGCTATTGATACCAATGCGGTGTGAACATCCGGTGACATCACCGACCGAAACATTAACCTATTGTAATCCACTCAGAGACGTGACAAACGGGGCGTAAACCATGACATTACAAGAGAGCACACAGGTCTTGGGAGTTGAGGAATTCAGGGTTGAACTATGGACGTTGGCGGCGGAGAGATTGAGGGGTTTGTTCAAGTGATGCCTAGGGAGTTAAGGGTTGGGTTTACATATCTGTGTGCGCGAGCCTGTTTTTGATTTGTGTTATTGTATTTTGTGTGTGTGTGTGTGTGTGTTATTGTATGTCTTTTCTTGTCAGAAAAAAAAAAGTACACATTTGAAATGTGAGTCCACCCCTCACATTCGAGACATGATTGTGTTCACTCTGGCGTACGCTCAACATACTTTTAGCTTCTAGCTGAAGTCCCAGATATAACAATGGATGTGTCCGAAATCGCTCCCTATGCCCTACTCCTTACTCCCAATATAGTGCACTCACTTATAGTGCACTCAACAGCAACAGCCGAGATTTCGGACACTAGAGTCATTATAAAATATAATTATGAAAAAATATAATTATAATATTCAACAATCATCACAAAAAGTCAATAGTACTTACATTTATGTTCAAGTTCATGGAGGCACTGGTACAGCTGTCTTTTAAGTGTATAGTTCTATATTTTCATATTAGATTCGGATGTATTGAGCATGTATTGACTCTTACGCATTGACGTTGTTTTTGTTGTGCATCTTACTGTCTTTGTTTGTTGTTTTTATTTTTCATTGTTTGTTTGTGATATGTACCTGTTATGGACCCTGAGTCTGCAAATAAAGTATATATTATAACGATTTATCGCAGCCGGTCACTATTTACTCCCGCTGCACCATTTTAAAGAAGTGTAGGTAATTTTTAAAACGTCTCGCACGATTTCGGACACAGCCAGTGTATGTGAATTGAATGCGAGGGAGTATCACATGGGGCAATTTGAAAACCTGAACTTTACACCTGCCGGTTGTAAAATCAAAAAATCACAGCGGTTCTTGAGGACACTTCCTCTTATGCCTTCCATTCATTACAACATTCAAACATCACAGCGGGCCATTCCGTGGGTAAGCATGTTTTATGTGTCTCATTTATTTTAGTGCAAAGGACGAAATGTCATATAAAATAATGTTTCCGTCAAAATACTCTTCAGAGTAGTTTTACAATAGAAATAAATGTTAGGGGGTGGTAATGCCAAAGAGTATAGGCTAGGTTTTTTGCAAATTATTCAACCATTCCATCATTGTAAAGCTGGCATTGAAAAAGTGTATTTTATATACATATTTAGTTTTTAATTTAAATGTTAGCGCAATTTGCCCAGAAAGTAGAGATTCTGCTTTATATTATGAGCTCTTATGTTTAGACATCGTTTGCAGATAATATTTGCAGTTAAAAAATGGGAAACAGTTCACAAAGAAATCTGTATTTTATTAACGTTTAACTTCATTTCTTTTGATACTCTAATTATTAATCGCTTCCCTGCCAGAACTTAGATACAGAAAATAACACTGCACTAGAGTATTTTAAAATATTTTGTAAGTTCTAAATATTTGGCATATTACATCGATCTGAAGATAACTGTTAATGTAATAATGTATTGTGGTTGTTGTTGTTTTTTTTTAATCTTGCCGTTAAAAGAGTAGACGTTCATGCCTCCCAGTTATTTGCACTGTGCAAGACGGTTTCTCTCTGTCTGCCTCTCCCTCTCTCTTTACACAGGCTCAAAACTGGATGTGAAACCAGGTGTGTGGGGGAGGGACAGGTGCAGCAGACATAAACGCTCACACGAGACAAAAAAAAAGAAAATACAACAACCACAATTCATCCTTTTGTTTATTTATTTTTTTCATAAACAGTTATCTTTAGATAGATGCGCTAAAATATTTAGAACTAACAAAATATTTCAAACACTAGAGCAATGTTATTTTCTGTACTGGCAGGGAAGATGTTTATGATTGCATGATGAAAATAAAAGAGGTACAAAGTTAATAAACATCAGTTACCAACGGTCGTCCGATAAAGTAGCAACAATGTGAAGGATTGTTGAAATTCAACCGTTTCATTTCCAACAAATGTCTTGCAATACCGGTTTTGTTTTGGAAGGTCCAGCAAATATTGGACACAAATTAGATCTAAACATATCAGGTTATAATACAAGGAAGACAATCTCTCCTTTCTTGGAAATTTGCGATTACAACTTCTCCTATTTTAAAAATGTCATTTAACTTTGACTGTAATGCCCCTTTTAGAAACTCTCACGTTCAAAGCATTGGAATGCGTAGAATAACCATAAGTTAATGTTTCAATATCTCATCAAACATCACCATTTAATAGGGATTGATTAAAAGCTTAGCACGGCATAGTGTTACAGATGAATTTCATTGTTATTTCCAGAGGTGGAAAGAGTATTAAAAAAATTGTAATTGAGTAAAAGTATCTTTCCTTTGCTTAAATTGTACTCAGAGTAAAATTAAAATGACCCATCTCAAAATGTACTCGAGTAAAAGTACAAAATTACTCCATTTAAAATGTAATGAGTAAAATGAGTAAAAGTTACTTTCAAGTATTTAATGCAAAAAAGCCATCAGAGTCATAAATCAGCACAAGTTGTTTTTTAAAAAATATATTTTTAATCAATATTCAAATTACAGCTTTGTGGGATGTGCGATGCGTGGACGATGCGTTGGTTCTGGCTCACCTGGCTGCACAGGAGTTTAACTTTCCGCCCAAATAAAAAAATTTCCCCATCCACCAATATGTTTTGTAATCAGTAACGTGAAGGGATTCAAATGTAATGAGTTTACTTAGTACTAAGGTAAAAATGTACTTGAGTAAAAATAAAAATTACACATTTCAAAAACTACTCAGAAAATTACAAATTACTCATGAAAAGTAATCAATCACGGTGAGTAAATGCAATTCATTACTTTCCACCAGTGGTTATTTCTGATTGCAAGCCACATTGATGGAGTCGGTTGTAGAGACAAAAGGATGCAGAACAGGTGTGTAGTCTGCTTGCAATGTGTTTTGAAGGGAGTGGGGGTGGGGAGCTTGCTAAACCTGTTGCGCTGGTTGATGATGCTGTTGAGGTGTTGGCTTCCACAGGAACCACCCCCCTACCGTCCCTTGGCCAACAAAGAGACATCACAAACAAGCAAGTCCGACCACGGACTGTCTTCCATTCGAAGAGACTACAGATCCATTCCCATTTCAGTAAAGAGAGATAGACTTTAGTTACCTGAAGATTTGAAACAGCTGCTTCTTTTCCAACCCACTGATAAGAATCTAGCCAAAATGGTGTCAGCCGGGCTGCAGATGCTCGGCTCGGCCCTGGCGGTGCTGGGCTGGATCGGGGCCATCGTGGTGTGCGCGATGCCCATGTGGAAGGTGACGGCGTTCATCGGCTCCAACATCGTCACCTCGCAGACGTCGTGGGAGGGCATCTGGATGAGCTGCGTGCACCAGAGCACCGGGCAGATGCAGTGCAAGGTGTGCCTTATTTACTTTCCGTCTTTACTTTTCGTTTCTTTACTTTTTTTTTTGGTCTCCCCCCACCTTCTGCTACTGTTCGATGGTGACCACGCAGATACACATTTTAATTGGTTTTGGTAGTGGCATCCTGAAATATGAAAAAATGTTTTCCTATAACTCAATAACTAGTTAACTAATAACTCAGTTATAGACTGTAGATTTTCATTTTTGGGAAAGCAGCAATTCAGAAAGACAGGAATTTGGGGAAAAACATGCCGCCCCTGATCGTAACGGACGACATGTTTGCAAAATATGGGAGTGTCAAATGGGTGTGGCAGTTCAATCATTTAGGATTGACAGTGCACACAAATTATCAATTTTTTCAATTCTTATATTTTAAAGTGTATTTAAGAAAATCGAATAATGACACACATTGCCGTTTTTAACAAGTAAGTTGTAATCCTGAGAGATTAATGTGAAAGAGGAACGTTCTCAACGCTGCTTGTAATAAACACGTGCAGTGGTAGTTTGTCCTAAGCCTGCTCTTATATGACTTTATGAACATAGCTTTATGGTTCTTTTTAGCTCGGTACGAGTAAAGTAAGATTATATGATTATAATAATAATATTATAATAATAGTACATCTAATCCAGCCGTTTCCAGGTCAGAGACGGGAAGTGTGAGAGTGAGTGGAGAAGAAGAAATGGGTCATATACTTTATATATAATTTAATATGACTTTAGGGCGCGGCATGATGGTATAACATAGACAGGGGATAATATAGACAAGCTTGCCATTCTTAATGGTGGATTGGTGCAAGCAAGAGACAAATATCCAAAATAGATAATTATCAACCCCCAAGATTGTATAACTCAGTTAAAGTATTTATTCAATTAAAATATTGTTTTACGCCAGCAATGTCAAAGATGAGATATGCACTTAGGAAAATGCCTAGATCTCAACACTGTTTGAATGGCCAAACAATATGGAAGGAAGCTTGCTAGAAATCCACAGTTTTCTAGTTTTCTTGTTAAAAAGAAAAGATGCACCTCTTCAGAATTCTATGTGCAACCTTGGGGTGGGGGTGGGCGTGGCAACTGAGAATGAATGGTGCCTTCAAAGTTAACTTTGAAGGCACACAGTATAGCAAAACATTAATTGGCCATTGTATTTTTTAAATGGAAAAGTGTGACGATAACATTCAAATGTCAAATGCAGATTTCATAGGTATTTACCCTGTGTTTGAACCAGGGCTCCGAACTGGTTCAAGGAACGAAAACCGAAAACGATCAGAATTTTACAAGGAGCGGAAATGGAAAAAGGTTTTCTTCAACTCTCCCGGAACAGAAATGGAACATTATTTAATCCACAAAACCGGTTAAAAACGTTTTTTCCCCTTTCTCTATATATTTTAGCATATCCTATGTCTGGGAGACTGTTTCCTTCCACGTCTGTCTTCAAGCCCCATGCATCTGGGGCGCCATCATGTGGACAGATAAGGAAGTGAATGTAATGGCGTTAATACAGTTGCTTCAGAGTTTGAAAGTCCACCAAATATATTTTGTATAAAAACTATATCTAAAGTTAACATAGCACAATATAAGGAACTTTAAGAACAAACTAAATGTTTGGGTTCCGAACCGGTTCAGGGCCAATATTTTGGTGGTGGAACAGTTCCGAGAACGAAAACGTTAAATATAGACCTGCCTGAACCATTCGGAACGGAGCGTTTTAAAAATAATTTCGTTTTCAAGCCCTGGTTTGAACAGGAATGTGGACACGAGGAGCCACATAACCACTGGGGAGTGGGGACCATATAATTACTAGGCATGTTCTCTCTCGCGAGGACAGAAGTCAGAAAACATATATGTACTGTCAGAGATGTTTTGATTTTATGCGATTTAAAGATTCCGGTCAGGCCAAATGAAAATGAATTAATGGATACTTGTGGCAGAAGTGATTTATTCCACTCATGTGTGATTACTTTCTGTGTTGTTGTGAGGTCATCAGGCACACCCTGCCTGTCAGGGTCACCCAGGGCTCTGAACCTGTTGAAGGAAAATGAAAACAAACTGAATTTTACAGAATTTCAACTGTTCCGGAACAGAAATGGAACATTATGAAATTCACAAAACCGGTTTAAAACTATATTTTAACATATCCTATGTGGGAGACTATTTCCACTGTCACTGTCTGTCGTCAAGCCCCATGCGCCTGGGGCTGCATCTTGTGGACAGACGAGGAAACAAATGTAATGGCGTTTTAAACCCCATTTTCACGTTAATACACTTGCACTGAAGTGTGAATATGTTTTGTATAAACTAATCTAAACTTAAAATTTCTGCGTTCCGAACCGGTTCAGAACAGATATTTTGGTGGCGGAACGGTTCTGAGAACGAAAACGTGTCATCGGTTAGACAATTCTGTTGGAATCTCTTTTAGGTCTTCACTCGCTGTCCAATTATCCAAACTTTCCACTCTTTAGCGATGTAATAACTCCTCTCCATCATGCTTCAATGTTGGTGAAGTTTGCCCACGTTGCAAACACCAACATTGCGTTTTTTTTTTGTTTTTTTGTTTACGTTATTTTTTTCCGGTGCAAGCACAGCGTATTAACAGCGTTACTGTATAAGGTGTATTGAGAGAACGGGGACGTGCAGTATATGACCGATCTTGCAGTGCTGCATGTGTGCTGTGATCTAAGCCGCAGCAACAACATTACGTATGGGGCTGGTTTGGATCAGCGATCTAACATAACATGAGTGAATGCCAACCAATGTTGCAAACGGGCCAGGCTGTTTAAACACATTATGTGTTGGCCGAGATGGGTAGTAAAGCATTACATTTACTCCCTTACAATTTTTGTGTGTACCTTGTTACTTTCTACTTTTACTTGAGTAAATTTGAGGTGAAAATAACTACTTTTTACAGAGATGTCAGCAATTCATGACTCGTTAGGAGCATATGTTGCCGTCATATCTCCCTCACTCGGGCTCTCTCTCTGTCTCTATCGCTTTCTTCCTCTCGGGGCTCTCTCGGGCGCTATATCGCTCTCTCCCTCTCAGGCGCTATCTCTATCTC
Source organism: Bregmaceros cantori (assembly GCA_900302395.1). Lineage (NCBI taxonomy): Eukaryota > Metazoa > Chordata > Actinopteri > Gadiformes > Bregmacerotidae > Bregmaceros > Bregmaceros cantori. The sequence continues at coordinate 2,494 of OMKY01216919.1, read as the reverse complement.
TGTGTCACTCTCCCTCTCGGGCGCTCTATGACTATCCCTCTGGGATGCTGTATAGCTCTTTCTCTGTGGTCTCTGTCCTATTTTTTTTTTTTTACTGAAATTTACTCAGTCATTTCGCTACATGTGTAGCTTTTTTGTGGAGTCCTTTTTTTACTTTTACTTTAGTAACTATTTGGATTTCTACTTTTTACTTTTACTTGACTAATATTTAGCTGAGGTAACAATACTTTCACTTGAGTCATTTCTATGGCTACTCTGCCCATATCTGCATGTTGGAAAAATAAGTCAATTCTTCCACACCCACCACATGAGTGCGAATGTGACGTCCCCCTCTTCTTGTCCCTTAAAAGGTCTACGACTCAATGCTGGCACTCAGCTCTGACCTGCAAGCTGCCCGGGCGCTCACCATCATCGCCATCATTGTCGGGCTGATGGCCATATTGCTCTCCGTGGCAGGCGGGAAATGCACCAACTGCGTCCAGGACGAACGCTCCAAGACCAAGGTGGGCATCGCATCAGGGGTCATGTTCCTGATCGCTGCCGTGCTGCTGCTGGTGCCGGTGTGCTGGACCGCGCACACCATCATCCGAGACTTCTACAACCCGCTCATGGTGCAGGCACAGAAACGGGAGCTCGGCGCGGCACTCTACATCGGGTGGGGCGCCGGGGCGCTCATGCTGATCGGAGGGGGACTGCTGTGCGCTAATTGCCCCAAGGAGGATCCGTCCTACCCAGTCCGCTACAAGGCAGCCAGTTCAGAGGCCGGAACCGCCAGATCCGGGAAGGAATTTGTATGAGAACAAATCCATGAGGCTCACATGGACTGTGCAACATTGCACCACTCAAGAACTGAAATCAATTGTGAAATAACTGAATTAAGGTTGTTGGGTGGATTGCCCTAATGTGGGCCCTTTTTTGCAGCTTCCTAATGTGGGACAGTCAATTGCCTAATGTGAAACAGTGACATGTAGTGTTGAACTTAATGTTAGATTCATTGTCATAGTTTGCTTTTACCATATAGTTTCACTGACATTCATTAGTTTAGGGAGGAGCCAGAGCCACTGGAACTTAAGTGTTTGATCAGTGTTTGATTAGGCAGTGGCTTACATTAGGACAATCCACCCTAGACTGTATACGCTATAATTTAGAATATTTCATATGAAATCAGTTTTTGTGGTGTAATTTAATGTCATCAATCGATAACCGAGAGACTGTTTTTTAAACTTTTACTTTGTTTTTTAAAGTGTTTTCAAGTGTTGAATAAATGATGCATGCCCTATTTGGTCACACACAATTCTGTCTGCATGGACAGTTAAACACTTGTTTGTTGTTGTTGTTTCTGGTAAACTCTCTGAATAAATATTTTGTAAATAAATGAGGAATGTTCCACTTGTAAACTTGTCTACAGATCACAAAATACACATCTACATAAACCATTTACTGAATTAATGCAAAACACATATCACGTTATAAATTAATACAATAGCCACCATTTTGATGGCTGGCATGCTGGCATCCATTTTGTTTCATGCTTGGAAGTTGTGCAACCGGTCTAGGTGTGACAGAACAAAGACAGACCAGACTGCTGAACGCAGGCCATTGTTCATACTTTGAATTACTCTACTACCAACAACGAACTTGGAGACGATAGACCGTTGTTAGCCATTTTCAATCTATCTCTGAATTTTTATCCATACAAGTTAAAGATTTATAAGGGGACAAGCTAGACTAATATATTTACTGACAAGTAAGACAACCACCATCGTAAACACATATTGAAATATGCGCTTCCCTTATATTAGCCAAATCATTACATACTTATCTTGCCTCTGTTCGTGCACTCACTCTGCAGACAGCGGTACTTTGTTAGCATAACTTAGCCCTATGGGCCCAAACACGGGTGAAGATAAAATACAGTTACTGTAATTAACATAGTAGTAGCATAGTAATTACCAGTATTGTGTAAATATATAGCGCCTATTTTGTAAATATAATGATAACCCCAAGTCATTACATGTTAACAGCACTGTGGATTACTGAGTAAGTATTTGGTAATATTTTGTAGTTACATTTGTTAGTTTTAATCAGCATTTTTTGTAAGTTATTGTGTAGCTACAATCGTAGTTCCTTTTTAAATTCAGTAATTGAGCAGTTACATTTGTAGTTGCTGTATATTTACACAGTAATACGCAAACAAGCGCTCAGTCGCAGGCTCGCAGCGCACCTGCAGAGCGAGAGCACAGAGTCAAGCAATGTACGCATCAAATTGGTTAAGATCATGGAAGGACATATTTCAGTACAACTTTTCAGTGGTGTTTTCCTTTAGTTATCTATCTATCTTTTCCCATGAAATGCATCTTTGGGATAGAGTGCATCAAGCTATTGAAGCTATATTTGTAAACTACCAACAACATTTGAAATTAGAGCTGTAATATAAAACAAAACATTACATTTTTCTTAATTTTGCAGTAACAGATAATAAATATATATGTAT
>OMKY01216918.1:0-11524 GCA_900302395.1 Bregmaceros cantori | reverse complement strand
TAAATGTATACTTTATCACAGAAAATCAATTATACTCACATTTATAATTATTTGCCGCCGTCGGTTGCTGCTGCGTCCTGACGCCATCCTCCATTGTTTTTGTTTTGGAGCGCGCGTCGTCTTCTTCTACGTTTTAATTAGTGTCATGCGTCTCGCAATGCATTATGGGTTATATTTCGGACACCCCTACAAAATGGCGTGCGCCCCATATAGTGCCCTATATGGGGGTTAGGGGGCGATTTTGGACACAGCCTCTGTGTGCTTGGAATATACTTTTGAGCAGACTAAACTTCTGGACTTTGGGCTTCTTCAAGCCAGGAGGGCCAACGCACTCTTCTGGAAAAATAGGGAGCTTCCAACGCTGAGGGCGTGGACGAAGGGACTATCTGAATCTCTGGGTATATAGCAAAGTGCAAGCCTAACGACTTGGGAAGATTGTAAAGACCATATATGGAACTTTGGAGAACTACCATATGGATACTTCCTGAATGGACAATAAGGAGAACTACCATATGGATACTTCCTGAATGGACAATAAGGAGAACTACCATATGGATACTTCCTGAATGGACAATAAGGAGAACTACCATATGGATACTTCCTGAATGGACAATAAGAAGAACTACCATATGGATACTTCCTGAATGGACAATAAGAAGAACTACCATATGGATACTTCCTGAATGGACAATAAGGAGAACTACCATATGGATACTTCCTGAATGGACAATAAGGAGAACTACCATATGGATACTTCCTGAATGGACAATAAGGAGAACTAGCATATGGATACTTTCTGAATGGACAATAAGGAGAACTACCATATGGATACTTCCTGAATGGACAATAAAGAGAACTATTGCTTGAACACTGGGTTCATGAACACGTGTATTAGGATGATAGGATGTATATGTATATGTTTGTCTTGTTTTGTCTTCGTTCGTCTTTTCATATACTTCTTTATTATAGTTTGCAAAATCGTTTTTTTAGTAAGATGGGTCTGGGAGAATCTGAAGAAGCGAATTGGAGGAGAATATTGCTCCGTCATTTATAATAGATTTGATTTTAAGATATATTTTTCTCTTCCTCAAAAATGTTAGGCAACTCGATGCACTGCACCTGCTACCTGCCTCTGAATATATGTGCCTAAAATATGTTAATAAAGCGTTTGCATTGCCTTTATGTGTCTGTACAATTTATTAATCATGCAGCTCTAATAAAACTGCAACTTAAAAACCGCAAAGGTGGAAAACCCACAATTTTTCATTTTTGGGCAGAATTGCGCAGCCCTACAACAAATTCTACCTCAATTTTTCCCTGAGGTGAAATAAAAGTGTTTGTTAATGAAAAAGGTAAAATGCATTGACGTCCATTATTCAGTGAAATGTCTTATTATGGGGGAAAAAAATGTAATGTAGAGGTATGTGTGTAGAGGAAGGACACAGCCTCTATCATAAAAACTTTATTCCAAGAGAGTCAAAACAGAATGAGAATGGACAAAGGAACACCCTGTGTTTTGGCAGACAGTGCTGTGGGTGTGTCTGACATCACAATGCTGTGTCTTGGCAGACAGTGCTGTGGGTGTGTCTCTGATGTTATGGAAATGTGACTTGTAGAGTCACGCCTCCATTGTCCTGATTGGCTACAGGCTGTGACATCATTGGATGTCCCCACCCATCAGTTATATATCAGTGATACTTCCTGATGGAGTTGTTCGGCCATGTTTTCCTGCTTAGCTCATAGCTTAGCTTAGCTAGCCGATACCCGGCTAATGTCCAGTATAGCTTAATGAATGAACCCTCTAGACATATTCCTGTGTCAAGACTGATCATTTCCTCTACGTGGACACCTTATCTGAGCTGCCATTACACTGACATCACAATGCAGGTATGGAACTCGATGACACAGCGTGTCACAGAGTGTCAAGTGTGCATAGAATTTCCCCTAGAAATGCGAACCGCTACAGTAACACAGATATTTATGGGAAAAAAAAACGGGCCCAACCTCTGATGTTGTGGTAAGCGACTGCTATCTGGGAGATGATGTAGGTGCTCTTCGAGAAGCCGGCCTGGATGAGGCTCTCGTACTTGAGCTGAGCCTCCTTGATCATCTGCAGCTCCGTGTAGATGTGGGCCATGAAGAAGTCCTTCACCCAGCAGTCGGGCAGAGACAGCGACTTCAACTAGAAAAACATCCATAGGACCACCAGTCAGGAATAGTGACCGGTCGATATCAATCTTTTGGCTCTTAGTAGTTCCACGAGTTAACTCCAAATCGCATGGAGAGGCCGCATTTAGCTTCTATGGCCCTCGGCTATGGAATGGTCTTCCGGAGGCCCTCAGGGCCACGGAGACTGTCGATGTTTTTAAGAAAAAGCTCAAGACACATCTCTTTGATCTAGCTTATAACTAGGATGTTACCGTCATCGGTACATCAGCCCACTGTATTTGTTCCCATGTGTGTGCCCATGGTTGAGTGTGTGCCAGTTTGTTTAGGTTGGGAGGCTGTGGGTAATGTTCTGTTTGATGTTCTGTCTCTGTAAAGCACTTTGTGTTGCTCTGCATGAAAAGTGCTATACAAATAAATAAAGTTTGAGTTTGACACCGATAACCAATTTTTGCCGGTGGACTGACACCGATATACAGAGATGGCAAAAGTACTCAGATTTCCTACTTGACTAAGAGTAAAATACATTAGTAAAAAAAAAACAACTCGAGTAAGAGTACAAAGCACTGATCCAAATATCTACTTGAGTAAAGTTGAGAGCACAGCCTGAAAGTTGTACTCAAAAAGTACAGGCTCTAAAATGTACTCAAAAGTATTTTTGAAAGTATAAAGTACAAAGTACTAAAAATAAAATTGTATGTAAAATGCATTTTTTTCCAAGGTTAGTTTGTAATTGTTATTGTCTAATTAATGACAACCTAACCTAATTTAATTTACATCTCAGGACTAAATGAAAACCACTTACTAACTTAATAACTGGGACTGTACTCGGTCCATCAGCGCCCCCTACTGACTCATATTATACATCTTATCCTAACCTGTCAATGCAAAACAAAACAAAAAAAGTAACGCGCCTGTTTTTGTCAAAGTAAGGAGTAGAAGTACAGATATTTTTGTTAAAAATTTACTCAGTACAAGTAAAAAGTAATCTCAGAAAAAAAGTACTTCTAAAAGTACAGATACTTGAAAATGTTACTTAAGTACACTACTTGAGTATTTGTACTTTGTTACTTGCCATCTCTGCTGATATATCTTTTAGAGTTCTAAAAGAAATCAAGAACCTAAAACAAAAATTGTCAACCAGCTTGTTAAGTGTTGGGAAGTAGTTACATTTTAGTGTTGCAGAATTAACTATTTAATTGGATGAATTTACTAATGAATGGCTTGTTTTAAAGAATGAATACAAGCCCTTCGTTAATTATAGAGCAAGACAACAAACTGTAAAATATCTGGTTGATTAATATTATTGATGTTCAATTATATATTAATTATGCTCTATTAAAAAACCTAGTTCATGCGGTTTTACATATTGGCAATATGGTATACATTTCAAATGCATTTCATTTTATTCAACTTACATTTCTTTTTCATATACTTCTTTATTATAGTTTGCAAAATCGTTTTTTTAGCAAGATGGGTCTGGGAGAATCTGAGGAAGCGAATTGGAGGAGAATATTGCTGCGTCATTTATAATAGATTTGATTTTAATATATATTTTTCTCTTCCTCAAAAATGTTAGGCAACTAGCTGCATCTGAATATATGTGCTTAAAATATATTAATAAAGCGTTTGCATTGCCTTTATGTGTTTTGCTATGTGTCTGTACAATTAATGAATCATGCAGCTCTAATAAAACTGCAACTTAAAAACCGCAAAAGGTGGAAAACCCACAATTTTTATTTTTGGGCAAAACCGTGCAGCCCTACAACAAATTCTACCTCAATTTTTCCCTGAGGTGAAATAAAAGTGTTTGTTAATGAAAAAGTAAATTAAATGGACATCCATTATTCAGTGAAATGTCTTATTTTCTTTTGTATATTCATGATTGCTACTTAACTCTGATAATTTTTTTCGAAACATGTTGTTTGAATAATCGCTTACTAAAATATTCAATAGTTGCAGCCCTAGACATTATAAGAACACAATTTAAACATCATAAATTAATGACGAGTGGCGGAAGTTACTCTGTACTTTCAGTACTTTCAGTAACTATTTGGATGCATTCTTTTTACTCGAGTTGTCTTTTTTTCTTTTTTTAATTACGTGACCAATGAGTGGTAAACATTTGTACTTGTTAATTTCTATAAGCAGAGATGGCAAAAGTACCCAAATTTCTTACTTGAGTAAGAGTAAAATACATTTGTGAAAAAAACAACTCGAGTAAGACTACAAAGTACTGATCCAAATATGTACTCGAGTAGAGTAAAAAGTACAGGCTCTGAAACACTCAAAAAGTATTTTTGAAAGTAAAAAGTAAGGGCTCTAAAATGTACTCAAAAGTATTTTTTAAAGTATAAAGTACAAAGTACAAAAATGAAATTGTATATAAAATTCACTTTTTCAATGCCAGTTTTACAATGTTGAATGTTTGAATAAATTGTTAAAAACCTAACCTAACTTACTTCACTTATGGTTCACAAATCCCACTGTCGGCATTACCGCCCCCTACTGGCTCATTCATACTATTACATATCCCTACAACCTACCATCGGTGCGCAAAAAAAAGTAACAAACCTGTTATGGCAAAAGTAAGGAGTAGAAGTACAGATATTTCTGTTAAAAATCTACTCAGTACAAGTAAAAAGTACTTCTAAAAGTACAGATACATGAAAAAACTACTTAAGTACAGTACTTGAGTACTTGTACTTGGTTACTTGCCATCTCTGGGTATAAGAGTACTTACCATCTCGATGTTTGTGACGAGGTTGCACAGCTCCAGCCAGGCTCCCCAGTGGAGAGGCAACATGTGTGTGGCCTCCACAAAGACCTCCACGGCCTCCTTTAGGAGATCCAACTTGCGCAACACGACTCCATACCTGGATAGGAAGGTTCATGCATAGGGACAAACAGGGGGTTGATTTGGTCTGGCCTCACTGTTGGTGGTTCATGTTGGTGATGGTGTCTGGTCTTTTGGGGATGATATCTGGTCTCAAGCTGGGAATTGGGGGGTGGATCTGAGCCCCCAGGCAGTGGTCTACGGGATCGTGGGAGAGTCTACTGGAGATTGGCCGAGTCTCGGCCCCCTCCAACGTTCAGAGGTATTGGTTTAAACAGTCGTCGGCCCGTGCAAATACCCCGGGGTATCAACAGTCTCAGCGGACGCGGGGATTGGGACAAGGTTGCCTGTGCGTTTAGCAAGGCACGTCACTTGAGAGACACAGCGTCTGCATGGAGCAACACTATTTCTATCCCCTTTGGGACTCTTTAGCGACGCTGGTCTCTCGATCCCTCTCAGGCTTTGGTTGAGATGCTTGTCGCATTTGCTGGATACCCCGGAGGGAAATCTTAAATAAAACACACACATATATAACAACCTAGCCTTGCAAGCTAAACCAACCCTCAAACGTGCGTTTGGGTCTGGAGTCAATCGGAACGAAAAGGGGTGTGGCGTGTGGTGAGTGGGGGGGAAAGCTTTATTTAGAACAACAAAAAAAAAAGTTATCCAATCACAGCACAGTAGGCGTGACTAGTGAGTAGGAAGCATCTCGTCTCAACGCGGAGGGATTGGGATACAATGGGCGTAGAATAGACGAGAGTGAAGAACGTCTTCATTTTTCCTTTAAAAATTGGACCATTTAAACCGAAACATTATTAATATTGCACACTGTTTTGCTGTTTTTGCCATCTCCACTTATTGCATTTCTATTTTTGTGTTACAACTGATGAATAGGCACTTCATATCGTTTCTCACACCCAAACTTACTTGTTATCTTTGTTGTACTATACTTTTAAACGTAAATGTAAACAATTTTTCTGTCATAGTACTCCAGTGTTTCCTCTTGCTGTATATCCTCGGTGGCAAGCCACGTCTTATCATCTTATTGTCAAATCCATTGCATGTGTGTGAATGCTTGGACTTTCGGTTAGGCTGAGGGGTCTATCCTGTACGTAACTTCCGGTTCCGTTTATTTCAACGTGTTTTGGACTATTTTTCAACATGTCTAGTCAGTGGGAACGCACACCTACCATGTTGTGCTATTCCACGCTCAAATGCTCTCGTGCGGATCTGTGACCCACAAACTCATGATTTGATAATCAGTGCAACCCGTTCCAATTTTCTCATTCCTTTTGGAATTACTAGTAGAAGCAGCCAGCCTATTGGGTCCAGAAGAACATGTGACCACTTGGTGAGCAACTTCAAGTCAGATTTTGAACGTATTTCATCAATATTTATACAAAATGGTGAGCGAAGCAAGGGGGGCTGTGTAACTGGTCACAGACCGACATCTAGTGGTCAGATTTTGAACTGGTGTGCGTCTTGTGTGTTTGGTGTTCTCGTACCTCGGTCCACTACCAGACTTTACATAGGCAACATTCAGGCACCGGAAGTGACCAACAGAAGGGCGGGACAAAATTACCCCGCCCCGCGTTTTGCACGTAAACCCGTCTATAGGTTTGAGGAGATTGTGGGTTGCTGTGATTTGCATTGTTCTGCATGAAAGGTGCATATAAGTAAAGTTTTAATTCATTTGATACTACATATATGCAACACGTTTGAGTGGAGGATGGAAACGATTGAGTTACTGGCTGTGTCCGAAATCGCTCCCTAACCCCTGGATAGGGCACTGACTATATAGTCCACTCAATCTCAGCGACGAGATTTCGGACACTAGAATCGGCACTGTTAACTTACGTCACCGCTGTAGCATAGTGACGTCATTGCCCGTCGGCATTGGCCGTAGCATTCGCATGCTTTTTTTAAATAAATGTATACGTCGTCTTCTTCTACGTTTTAATTAGTGTAATGCGTCTCGCAATGCATTATGGGTTATATTTCTCCGTCTAGTGTACATCTGATGCTCACTACATTTCGCGGTGCATTGTGGGATACTTTTAGTGCCCTATATGGGGCACATGGAGAATTCGGACACCCCTACAAAATAGCGTGGGGGCGATTTCGGACACAGCCTGTTACACCATCTCAGCACCTATGGCTCGTCCTTCTTCATAGGCTCTGATACAGCTTTGTTTCGTTTAGGGTCAGTAGTTTGAGTCCTGACTAGGGCTACAATTACTAGTTGTTTTGTTCCAAAGTGGTGCTCTTTGATTATGGCTGTTAGTCATAGGACAGTCTGTCGCTTTAACAAATATTTTTCATAAAAACGTAAACGTACTTTATTTCATCACAGATGCAGTGAAATTCATCCTCCGCATTTAACCCATCCCTGAGGAGCGGTGGGCAGCCACGTGCGCAGCGCCCGGGAGCCAACTCCAGATTCTGAGCCAGTACCTTGGCCAGGGGCACTGACTGGAGCAGGTTAACTAGAACATGTTTTTGGTGGTGGGGGAAACCGGAGTGCCCGGAGGAAACCCACGCAGACACGGAGAACATGTAAACTCCACACAGAAAAGACCTGTCCGGGATTGGGATTCGAACCCAGGACCTTCTAGCTGTGACGCAGCAATGCTAACCACTGCGCCACCGTGCATAAAGAAGTTATACTACAACTATAACAGTGCATGTAGTGCCCTACTTCAGGCAAAAGTAACCAATATATATTAGATAGTTTAGAATGGAGTTCTAATGAACTAAAGTTTAAAAAAAAAAATCTAATACATTTTTTAAACATATTTCTGTAATCCCTGTCCATTAAATCCTATTATGTCATCTAGAGCAGCAACTAACGATTAATTTGATCATCAATTAATCGGAAAAGTAATAATTTTTACTGACGATGAATCGGTTACATTTTCCTTTAAAATTGGATCAATTATTTCTTTATGTATTTTTGCGGCCTATTCTCATCATTTTCAGTTTTACTCAGAATTAACTGGAAAAGAGATGAAGGGAGAAATTAGGTAAATCTGTCGGTAAGGGCAGTGAACGCACGATTCTCTGCGCCGTCATGGGAAGTGTGCACCGACTGCGGCGTGCAAAATTGTAAGGGTTATTAACCTGAAACGTAGCCGATATTGAAAACGTTAAACAACATATATTCAACACATCTGAGCTTAGGACGGACCAAACAAGGAAACGATTAATCGCTGTCGATCAATCGATTGTCAAATTAGTTGACAATTAAATAATCGATGAATCAGTTGCAGCTCCAATGTAATCCCTGTCCGCAAGGTTCATTTTGACATTGAGGTCAATGGACGTCGCAATTCCATTGTTTACCGCTAGAGGTCAGGCGCGCACTGTGGCGCAAACAGGAATAGACTTGCAGTGACTGGACTCAATTAAAATATAATCAGTAAGGTAATCCAATTACCAATTCAAGTAAAATAAAGCATTATATCCCATAATGTTTAGATCCCTTTTTAAAAATAATAATACAATGTGTGATAAAATCCAGTAAACAATTTCATGCCTTCCAGGGATTTTTTAATTTGTTCAATACAGTGTTTTGGTGAAAACTGTGCTATAAAAAGTGATATGGGGAAGTCTGTGGGAGTCCGCAGTTAACACAGCAGGTTTGCACTCACCTTAACTTGAGCAGTGGGTCCACTCTCAGTATGTGATGGAAAAGAATGTTGAGAAACTCCTCGGGGTCTGAAACACAAACCACCAGGATAGTAGCAAATACACTGGTTTCTACTTAGCCGTTATAAGTGAAGAGAGAGAGAGCGACTTAGAGAGAGAGAAGGGGGAGGGAGAGAGGTGTGTTAATAGCAGCACAATATGCATCAGACTGAATGACTGAGGGACAACCAGTGGACAGGAGAGCAGGGCTCCGAACCGGTTCAAGCAACGAAAACAAAAACCGAAAACAAGCGTAATTTTACGGAATTTCACAAGGAGCGGAAACGGAAACGAAAAAACATTTCTTCAAATGTTCCGGAACAGAAACAGAACATTATGAAATCCACAAAACCGGTTAAAAACGTTTTCTTCCGTTCTCTATATATTTTAACATATCCTATATCTAGGCGACTATTTTCGTGCACTTTCACTGTCAGTCGTCAAGCCCCATGCATCTGGGGCTCCATCTTGTGGACAGACGAGGAAGTGAACGTAATGACGTTAATACAGTTGCTCTGAAGTTTGAACATCCACCCAAAATATTTTGTTAAAAACAATATCTAAACTCAACAGTGCACAATATAAGGAACTTTAAGAACGAACGAAATGTTTGTGTTCCGAACCAGTTCAGGACCGATATTTTGGAGGTGGAATGGTTCAGAGAACGAAAACGTTAAAATATAGACCTGCCTGAACTGTTCGGAACGGAACGTTTTAAAAAATCATTTCGTTTTCAAGCCCTGTAGGAGAGAGATATGTATATTACGGGCACACCGGTAAACGGCAGCAGCTCACTTAAACAACAACACATTTCTAGTGTGTAATGTTAGAGGGAAAGAACAGAATCTCAGTTAGCCTCAACCCTCAACAACAGCTTCTGGATTTGTCCCAAATTCAGCCAGTTAATGCTCTAGGGTAGGCTTGGAAGAAGAGTAGGAACTGATGAGGCCTACACTTACAAGATGGCCGAATTCTTGTTTGGTCCATAACCTCTGCCCGGGTGGATGGATTTGCTCCAAATGTTTCACCTTTGTTGTCATAGTAATCTTGAATGCCAACACTCTTTAAGAGATAGATTAACAGATATGTCAAGATCCAAGATTATTCTTATTCGTCCCAAGGGCAAATTTGACTTGTTTCAACTGGTATCCATGATCTCAAATGTGCTATACCTTTCTCCTCGGACGTGAACCCAGATGCTGCCTCCATCTTCTCCAAGATTCTTCTCAGCTTCATCACTTTAGTAGCACACACGTAGCCGTGTCTACAAGATAACACACACACACACACGCCAATTAGTTGATGACGTATTCTGATCTTTTTGCCTGTAATGGATTACGACTGCGGCTATGAAATGTTTTTTTGTTGAGGCTATTCATGTTCATGCTAAGATAACAAGAAATAAGGCATATATGAGAAGAACATATACTAAACAGCAATAAACACATTTGTTCAATATAAATATGAATATATTTAAATTGTTTGCAGGATATGAATATGAAACTTTTTTTTCCAAAAGAAATGCAAATAAACCTAGAAGCACTCAGAGATTGCAAACTTGCGCCGTAGTGGTAAAAAAGTGTAGTACGTTAAGTGCTAGCACTATGTGTGCAACCCATCATCAATGAAAGTGCTCGTAGAGTAGCGCGATTGATACCACCGGCGAACATGCTCAGTACAAGCCAGCGTTCACCGCAACCCGGAAGTCTGGTCACGTGACCGCAGTAATTGCCCAGCAATCTATCGGTAAGTTGGCGATCAAGTATGACTATAGGCTACAGGAATGCACCAAAAATTTAATCACTTCTTCCATGTGTCATTTCAAGCAAGTCTAAAAAATTTCATCCAGATCCGTGCACAACTTTTTCAGTTATCCTGGTGACAGACAGACAAACCAACGCGACCAAAAACATAACCTGGCGCTTAACAGAATCAGTAGCTGTAGAGGTTTTTGAAAACAAAGTTTAATCGAGGCAACATATTTGCAGTGGTGTATTTTTTTAGTCTAGTAATAGTGATTAAATGGAATGATGTTCGAAAAGACAAAGGCTGTGTCAGAAATCATGAACCTATGCCCTACTCCCTATATAGTGCACCCACTTAGAACATACACACAGACACACACACACACACATACATACATACATACATACATACTATGGTGCATCGCTGCTCACTACTTTTCACGGTGAATTGTGGGATAATTTGAGTGCACTATATAGGGCACATGGAGTTAGAGCTGCACGATTTTGGAAAAAATGAAAATCGTCGATTAAGCCGTCCAAATTACGATTTTCGATTCGATTTCGATTTTTTATATATATTACGCTTGTTTCTAGTTTGTAAGATGCGCCCTGCCATGACCATACATTTCCGGCAGGGGGCACTGTTTTCTACTCTCGTTAGACGCAGTCATTACAGTATGGAATATATTACAAAATGTAAAAAACAAGCATTCGTTAAAAGATAAATGATAAGTTCACATCACAGACCAGCATTTGTTTCTTCTTAAAATAGATGAATGAATTAATTTTATTTTAGGACAGACAGTACAGCAGTTCAACATTGTAGGTGTATTGTGAGCGCAACTTTAAACTCGCTAGCGAACTTCTCGCCACGGGCGGCATGGAGGAACAACGCAGCCAGCACTGTTTAAACTCCCATGCTCTGAACCAAAATGCAGGGTTAAACCTGTACGGCTCCATTGTTCGGCTTCGCTGACTATAGCAGCATCCCGAGCCAACGCGGTGTCTATTTAAAATATTTTCGGCTCGGTGGCGGGTATTCTAACAAGCGCCTTCAACGTTTTTAAATCCGGAGCCGTGTCTTTCGCGA
>OMKY01216911.1:0-15444 GCA_900302395.1 Bregmaceros cantori | reverse complement strand
GGTTCAATTCCCGTTAGAAACACTTTATTGGTGGTATTTATTTTTTTTACATGCAAACTGCGTATTTAATGTTGATGTTTTTTTGGGCACATAATGTTATTGTTGTCATGGTCTATTTGTTAACATCCTAGTCATTCTTAAATGACTGCTGTTCACTTTCAACTCATTGCACATTTTTCACCGCAATTATTACTTTTTTTTGGCAGTGAGGGCTTGGGTGAAGGCCCAGCTGTAAAGTTCACGGTTCGCCACTGCTAAAGACGAGTTCGCGGGGTACCTCCGGTCTCTGAACGTTACTTCCGGTGTCATTTACTTGCCGTGTATTTGGCTATTTTTCAACATGTCTATTCGGTGGGAGCACACACCTACAGGGTTATTTAAAAATTGTGGTGGTAACTTGCGGTGTGCTATTCCTCACCCAAATGTCATCGTGCGGATCTGTGACCCACAAACGCATGATTTAATAATCAGTTCAACCCGTTCCATTGTCTCATTCCTTTTGGAATTACTAGTAGAAGCAGCCAGCCTATTGGTCCAGAAGAACATGTGACCACTCGGTAGGTAACTTCAAGTAGGATTTTGACTGCATTTCATCAATATTTATACAAAAAGGTTAACGAAGCAAGGAGAGTGATGTGTAACTGGTCACAGAGTGACATCTAGTGGTTGGATTTTTAACTGGTGTGTTTTTTGTATGGTTTGTGTGCTCGGAACTCGGTCCAGTACCAGCGTTGACATAGGCAACAATAGCACCGGAAGTCTCCTAAAGAAGTGCGGGACAAAATGACACCAGTGTTTGGCACGTAAACCTGTCATACTCGCCCCACCTGCAGCATGTGGCTGACGTCGAAGAGCGAGCAGTGCTCCCTGGTGTGCATGTGGGAGGAGACGTGGCTGTCCTGGTACTGGACCGGCAGACTCCAGCCGGCGAACCCCACCATCTTCCCGCCCTGAGCCTTGTGGAAGTCGTACAGGGCGGTGCGCCGTAGCGGCTGCACGGAACAGGAGACACAATCAGATTCACAGACATGTGGGCAGAGAGTACTCAGATTGCTTTTTATTTTGTAAGTTATTTTTTCCGGCGTCAGCGCTGTTTTTCCATCTTTATTGGATAGGATTAGTCGGGAACTGGGTTGAAGAGATCGGGGGTAGACATTGCAGACAAGTCGTCTGCGGTAGACACAGCGCCACTGACATGAATGGGGGCCACGTTAAGTGCGGTGTCCATAACCACTAGGCCAACGCGGACCCCGTACTCAGATTTCTTACTAGAGTAAGAGTAAAAAACATTTGAGTAGAAACAGCTTGAGCACGACGACCAAGTACTGATCCAAATATCTACTCGAGTAGAGTTAAAAGTACAGGCTCAGAAACATACTCAAAAAATATGTTTTGAAAATAAAAAGTATGGAGTGTAAAATGTACTGAAAAGTATTTTTGAAAGTATAAAGTACAAAGAATGAAACCTAAATTTGCCTTAAAACTTTACAGGTGATATATATTTTTTGAAGGGCACACCCAGAGACTAAATGAAAACAATGTATTAACAGCTACTGTACTCAGTGCATTACCAAACACCGCCCCCTACTGACTCATTCACACTATACATGTAATCTACCATGTTGTTGCAGAAAAAAAGTAACAACCCAGTTTTGGGAAAAGTAAGAAGTACAAGTACTGATATTTCTGTTAAAAAGCTACTGAGTAGAAGTGAAAACTACGCACAGAAAAAAGTACTTCTAAAAGTACAGATAGCTGAAAATTCTACGTAAGTACAGTACTCGAGTATTTGTACTTTGTTACTTGCCACCTCTGCTAATAACTTGATAATCATGACTGGCGGTGTAGAAGATAAGATACTAATAGCGGGGCTTCGGTCTAATCTAAGGACCTTTGAACGCGGCGGCAACTTAGAAACAGCCTTATCACCGAGATAGAAGGACCTACATGTCCCCTGCAATGGGCACTCACTGCTTATACATGTCACCTATACGGTAACATCAAAGGGCATAGGGTGGATTGTCCTAATGTGGGACAGTGAAATGTAGTGTGGAACAGTTGAACTTAATGTTAGACTAATGTTAGATTACCATAGTTTGCTTTTACCATAGTTTCACTGACATTCATTAGTTTAGGGAGGAGCCAGAGACACTGGAGCTTAGGTGTCCCACATTAGGCAGTGACCCACATTAGGGCAATCCACCTTAATTAATATAATTTCACAACGATCAATGGGTGTCATTAATTGAAAAAAAAAAAAACTATTAAATGTTACAATAGGCTTATCTGGTCAAGTCGTCACACTGAAAATTGAACGTTTTATCAACATTGCGCTCTCCGTCTCAGAAGCAGGGTGGATTGCCCTAATGTGGGTCACTGCCTAATGTGGGACACCTAAGCTCCAGTGTCTCTGGCTCCTCCCTAAACTAATGAATGTCAGTGAAACTATGGTAAAAGCAAACTATGGTAATGTGTCTAACATTAAGTTCTACTGTTCAACACTACATTTCACTGTTCCGCCTTAGACAACTGTCCCACATTAGGACAATCCACCCTATATAACACAAGCCATTCATATCAGCACTGGTAGACTGAATGGAATAGAAAGTGTCTTTTACCTTTGATACCGTTAGCTGAGAAGTGAAGAAGCGCTCATCCATGTGGAACGATGCGCTCTTTCGGTTCATTGAAACGTGTTTTTGATGTGTGATCTTAAAACAACACGACCAACACGATCCTCTATTCTCAACACGAGCCTCTATTCTATTGTTGTAGAGGAGGTGCGATATGACCTCACACACATTGTTGTTTTTTGGTGAACTCGTTGCTAAAATACGAATGTCGAGATTATACAGTTACCGTGTACACGAGGGTGGATGTGTTCTGCATTTGCGACTTTTTAATGCCCGGGGATCAGGGTTGGGAAGGGTTACTTTTGGATTACTTTTGAGTAGTTTTATTTATACTAAATTATGTATTTATCGCAGGCTTTCGCATAATATATTAGTAGAATTCAACCTGAATTGAATAAATTAAGAACAACCAAAATGTTGTTAAATTATTTGCTGGATGATTGTATTAAGGATATTTTGAGTAATCCAAAAGTAATCCAACATAGGATTACTTTTGGATTACTTAAAAAAAAGTTTTAATCAAATCATTTCAACCAATATTGTAACGTGTTCCAAATGTTGTATTTTATTAAATCCAGGGTGGTTTCAGGCTGCATTATGAGATGAACAGCTGCAGTGTATAGTACATTATTTGATAGAAATAAAACTTTTCTCAAAGTAATCCAAAAGTAACCCCTCCTATTAAAAAAAAAAATAATAAAACATATTTATATGATATATGAGACGATTCAAACGACTAGAATCTTTAAAACTGATCTGTTGTCCCCATCACAAACTCCACTTTATTATCAGGGTCAGGGGGAAAATATGACATCGGGCAGTTTAACCCATCAGACATGAACCAGAGGTGGAAAGAGTACTGAATTGTAATTGAGTAAAAGTATCTTTTACTTTGCTTAAATTGGACTCAGAGTAAAAGTAAAATCACCCATCTCAAAATGTACTCGAGTAAAATTACAAAATTACTTCATTTAAAATGTAAGGAGCAAAAGTTACTTTCAATTTCTTAACGTAAAAAAAATCATGAGTCATGAATCAAATTATTCGTCTTTCATTTGTTTATCATTTGCATGTGCGATGCGCGGATGATGCGTTGGTTCTGGCTCGCCAGGCTGCACAGGAGTTTAACTTTCCGCCGAATACCACGAGGGGACTCAAGCGTGACGAGTTAAAAGTACTGAGGTAAATATGTACTTAAGTAAATAAAAAAAACTAGATATAAAATTACAAATTACTCATGAAGAGTAATTGATTACAGTGATGTGAGTAAATGTTATTCGTTACTTCCCACCACTGGACATGAAATATCGGAAACCGTTATTTCCACTCGTACCTCTGCAGTAGACGCGTGTCTGAGCTGCTGTTTCCCGCAGGACGAGTCCACGCACCGAGCGGTCCCCGTCCGACCCAGACCGACCAGGCGTCCGCTCCGCACCACCAGCGACCGGATCCGCATCATGGTTCTCCTCCGACAGCCTCCTTTCTTCTTCTCCTTCCTCCTCCTCCCGGGGGTCGGATGAACAACACGGGAACCCTGGTTGATCTTCCAGCTGACACCTACCACACCACCGAGAGAGACCGTGGAGTGTGGTGGACTCCGTACCCGGGGGCACAAAGTTCCCCTCTCCAGCATAAAACACAAGTGGAGCCGTGGAGGATTGTGGGAAGTGTAGTTGAGGGGGAGAGGTGGAAAAAGTACCCAGACTTCTTACTGGAGTTAAGTCAAATCAAATCAAACTTTATTTATGTAACAGATGTAAGAAGACGACAGGGGGAGCTATAATTAAATATCACACACACACACACACACACACACACAAAGTACTAGCCAATCAGAGAGAGGGTGGGTGGGGACAAACCGGAGGGTGGGAGAGATGATTTGTCATTAAAATGATAGACATGGCTTGGCACCGAGGATATACAGCAACAAGAGACACTGGAGTACTAATGAGTCATATATGGGCAGAGTAGCCATAAAAAAATATATATTTTTACCTCAGCAAAATATTACTCAAGCAAAAGAAAAAAGTAGTCATCCAAATACTTTACTCAAGTAAAAGTGAAAAAGTACTCCACGACAAAGTTACGTAACTGGTGAAAGTACTGAATAACTTTTAGTACAAAAATTCTCTTTTCAAAATGTAATTTAATACCAAATCCCCCAACTTTTCATATCCTCCTGAAAGAGAGAGCGACCAAGAGAGAGAAAGTGAGAGAGAGAGAGAGAGTAAAAAGTAGTTTTGTTTAGTTGTGAAAAATGTACTCCAAAAGTTAAAAAGTATACCAAAAACTGTAGGATTGTGGGAAGTGTAGTTGTATTGAGGGGTAACGTACACACTGTACCCAGTCTAAAATTAATATGACTAAATATGGTGGTAAAAAGCCAACAGTGTGTGGTTTTACTAGAACATCCCTTTGATTAGGGTGTATTGCCCTAATTTGGGCCATTTTTGGCAGCGCCCTAATGTGGGACAGTCAGTGGGACAATGAAATGTAGCGTTAAACAGTTAAATTTAATGTTAGACACATTACCATAGTTTGCTTTTACCATAGTTTCACTGACATTCATTAGTTTCGGGAGGAGCCAGAGACACTGGAGCTTAGGTGTCCCACATTAGGCAGTGGCCCACATTAGGACAATCCACCCTACAGTGAAATGTTGAACTTAATGTTCCGATCAAAAATTCTCTGATCATGTAAACGCGGCGCAAATATGGATCCGATTGGTAAGTGTCCATGTAACAGGTGAAGTTGATTATATTTGATCCGCCTAAATTTATTCAGATCCAAAACAGTGTCCATGTAAACAGGGCTAGTGTTTCAGTGGAGTCAACAACTGGGTCTCGGCTTCTTCACACTGGGAGAACTCCAGGTGAACCCCGTGGTCAGTGGAACAGACGGCCCGGAAGCTTGCGCCCAGAAGGGACTCCATCACCCGCCCTGCGTGAGCGGTAAGGTTGCCCTTGTGGGTGAAGCACGCCCCACACACAGAGCAGCTGAACGGTCTCTCCCCCGTGTGGATCCTTATGTGCAGTGAGACTTCCCTTCTGAGTCAAACCGATTCTACACACCGAACAGGGATATCGCTTTTGACCCGTGCGTACTGTCATGTGTCGGGTGAGGTTACTTAGACACCTGAACCGGGACCCGAGCACACATGGGGATCCATGTGGATCCCCATGTGTGCGGTCAGGTGACCCTTTCGACTAAAAGCGTACCCGCACTCCGAGCAGACGAAGGGTTTCTCCCCCGTGTGGAGCCTCATGTGTTTGCTCAGCACCCCCTTCCTGCTGAAACTGGTCCCGCACACGGGGCAGGTGTGTGGCTTCTCCCCCGGGTGGATCCTCATGTGTGCCGTGAGGATATCCTTCTGAGTAAACCCAGTCCCACACTCTGAGCAGGAGTATGGCTTGTCTTCTGGGTGGATTCTCATGTGCGTTTTGAGGTTTCTCTTCTGCGTGAAGCTGATCCCACACTCCGAGCAGGTGTGTGGCTTCTCCTCTGTGTGGATCCTCATGTGTGCTTTGAGGTTGCCCTTCTGAGTAAAGCTTGATCCGCACACGGCGCAGGTGTGTGGCTTGTCTCCCGTGTGGATCCTCATGTGTGTGGCGAGGTTGCCGCTTTGACTGAAGCAGGTCCCACATTCTGAGCAGGTGTGTGGTTTCTCTCCTGTGTGTTTCCTCATGTGGTTGATGAGTCCATCTCTCCCCCTGAAGCTTGCCCCGCACTCAGAGCAGACGTAGGGGTTCTCTCCAGAGTGTTTCCTCATGTGATTGTTCAGACTGTCCTTAACGCGAAAGGCGTTTCCACACTCAGAGCAGGTGTAGGGTTTCTCCCCGGTGTGTTTCCTCGTGTTTGGTGAGGCCGTCCTTCACCCTGAAGCTGGCCCCACACTCGGACTCAAAACTGAGTCAATTATATTGTGTGAATCTTGTCTAAATCTAGAATATGTAAATGTAATGTAACGTTTTTGTGAATAAAATGAAGTAAAACCTTCTCCCCGCAGTGTCTAAAATATCCCCTCATCTGCTTAAAATAAGGCCTGCTGAAAAAAAAAGACTTGTAATCAGTAGACATAGCAAGTAATGAAGTAAATACTTAAGTACTGTTCTGAATACGTTATTATTGGTGTTAGTATTCCTATTTCTCTGACATTTTACTAGTACTCAGTAGTTTCAACAAAAAGTATCAGTGCTTTCTACTCCTTACATTCCGACTCGTTACTTTTTATAGACGGTATAAATGTATGAATGTTCTGTATTTTATTCAGTAACGCAACAAAATCACCTGCAAGAACTATTAACATGAGGTAATGCAGTCTAATGTGAACTCCACTCCACACATTTTGTACAATATGTATCTTTACACCAACACCACAAGATAAATAATTAGTATTTCCTGATATAAGCGGCTAATTTCGTTAGTACTTTTGTTCTGTATTTCATTAAGTTTCATAGCGTGTACCTTTTACGTCGTCTGAACAATGGGTGGTTGTGATTTGGTGCCAACACATTTTCAATTCAACACTCTCCAACTAATGTTCAGTAGGATTTAGATTGTAAGACACGACAGATCATACAACACCATGACTTTGATGTTTATTAGTGAAAAAATAGCTCCATCATTAAAAAAAAGTGCAACCACAACTATTTACAAAAGGCCCAAAGCAGGGAGATGTGTTTGACACAAAATGGATGACGGTCGAGGTGCGAGGCACAAAATTAATGACGGTCGAGGTGCGAGGCACAAAATGGAGGACTGCGGAGGCACAGTATTTGTCTAAAAAAATACGATAAACATAATATGAGGAGCGGATACTGGAAGCATTGTACCATGGGGTATATTATATATTGTATATATATTATATATTACGTATTGGGAATCTCACGATTTGATCACTAGCCTGGCAAACCAGACCAAATGAATCGTTCACACGTTGGAATGAATTAGCACTGCAACTAACCATTACTGTGATCATCGATTAATCGGCCATTTTTACTGGCGATTAATCGATTAATCGCCACAGTTATCACAGCAATATTTTTCTTATAGGGTGGATTGTCCTCATGTGGGCCACAATTAGTTGCCTAACGTGGAACAGTGAAATTTAGTGTTGGAACAGTTGAACTTAATGTTAGACACATTACCATAGTTTACTTTTACCATAGTTTCACTGACATTCATTAGTTTAGGGAGGAGCCAGAGATACTGGAGCTTAGGTGTCCGACATTAGGACAATCCACTCTTATATAAAAACTAGTGTAGTGCACTTTATTCCACTCTGGACTACAGCAGCCTGTATAGCTCCTAATCTGGGAAGTGGTGGATATGTCAGATATATTATATAGTCTCATATTTTTTACTGAAGTGTGAAGCAAGTGAACTTTTAAGCTTAATTACAAAAATATGTTCTACTTTCATCCAATAAGACAAATGTCCTCTTAATATATCCCAGCCAATGAGGCAACACAAGACAACACCAATCAAAAAAAGCAAAAGACAAAAACAGAAACAATGATAAAAAACAGATACTTTGAATTGTAAAAAAAAAAATCATTGGAGAAATGACATCACATGCTTAAGCCAGGGGTCACACGTCTCTAGACGTCTCCACTACAAACAAAACTCAAGGCACAGTTTGGATCTCAGTTAAGTTTAGTTCAGGTAAAGAGGTACGTGTCTCCATTGTTCTTAACGCGGCCACAAGCGGGTGGTGCCGAATTTTTGGGTGGGTGAGAGACAATTAGGTGGTAGGTGATACCTGCAGCGTCCTGTCTGCCTTTGTTCTACTGATGCCTGCCAGACCGAGGGATGTGATTGGCCGGCCACGTTGTGTCACCCCCTCGGAGCGTGACCAATCGGCGCCCAGCAAACGTGGCCACCGGCGGCCACGCCAGGGTCCAGGACCCACGGAGATGTGGGTCTGGAATGTGGCAACCGGTGGCCAGGTTTGCTGGACGCCGATTGGTCACGCTCCAAGGGGGTGACACAACGTGACCGGCCAATCACATCCCTCGGTCTGGCAGGCTTCAGAAGAACAAAGGTTTGCTCTCGTGGAGAAGCGATTTTCCAAGTGGATGTGCATGTGAACTGCTGGTCTTAAGTAAGCCTGGGGAATAGTGACATTAGATTAGTAAACCTTAGGGTTTATTCACACCTGACTAAACCAAAAAAAGGACTTTTTGGGCTGGTGTGAATACAAACTGGCGCACTGAACAGCCAAACTAAGTCTTCTAGAGGCGGTCTTGTTTTTGCTGACAAAATCTGGTCCCCTTGAAGAACAACAGTGTGAGCAGCAACCAAACTACTTTGGTCCGGACCATAGTGCGGACCAAAGGACTTTCCTGGTGTGAATACACCCTGAGGGAAATGATCTGACCTGCAGAAATGCACCAAAATTGTATCACTTCTTTTGTCATTTCCAACAATTCTGCAAAAGTTCATCCAGATCCATGCACAACTTTTTCAGTTGTTTTTTTTTTTTCAGGCTAAAAACATAACCTGCTTTGTGGCTACGCCCCAGTGCAGGTAACTAATCACACTTAAGATTTGTGGCACAATAACCAACAATAAGCAACACTACTCAGCTGGTTTTAAGGAGAAGAAAAACTCAGATTGTCTCCTAGCGTGTCCCCGGGCTTAAGACCATATAATACCATTTAACAACAGGATGGATTGTACATATAGCAGGATTCTAAATAAAAGCAGGTAGGATGGATTGGCCTAATGTGGGCCATTTTTTGCAACTTCCTAATGTGGGACAGTGAAATGTAGTGTTGAACCATTGAACTTAATGTTAGACACATTACCATAAATTACTTCTACCATAGTTTCACTGACATTCATTAGTTTAGGGACAAGCCAGAGACACTGGAGCTTAAGTGTCCCATATTAGGCAGTGTCCCACATTAGGACAATCCATCCCATCCGTCTGTTCAATCTTCCAAGTGACAACATTTTACACTTTCTCACGACACTCATATTACAATATTAACGTTTAGTTTTCTGTGCTAATACTTTACTGCCGTTCTCAACACGTACATTTTCCAAGCTATAGTTCGTGTAAACCAAACATTGCTCGTATAAAGTGCTCTGTGTTATTATTTGTTCGTGCTTGTACCCTCAGCTCGCATCACCCGTACATCTCTGATCCCAAAACTGTAAAATGAAAACCAAAATGAAAACTTCATTCTGCCTGACTCAATTCATTCTCCCCAATGAGTCTGCCTGATTAAGCCCAGCGCCAATGTACTATGTAGCGGCGTGCAATCCAAGGACCATTCGTTGGTTCTGGCTCAGGCTAGAACGAAGGCCTGGTACCCCTAGGGGCGCTCCGCGGGGCGCGGCCCAGTTTGTGGCGTCTCGCCCCGGCTCGGCGTGAGCCCGGGGGAGGTGAGGAGGTTGAGGTAGCCCAGCTCCGTGGGCGGCTGGGCGGGGGGCACCGGAGGGGGCAGGGACAGGCTCTGGGAGACGGGGGTGTTGGACGTGGAGAGGGTGTGGGGTGAGACCTCGGCCTTGACCCGACATATGGCGTTCAGAATCCCCAGGGGGTCGCTGGTGTTCGACGCAAAGCTGGCACTGTTAGAAAATTACACAAAGTCACACCCTGAACAAACTTAAGATGGGCTTTTAAAATAGGGTGGATTTCCCTAATGTGGGCCATTTTTTGCAGCTTCCTAATGTGGGACAGCCAGTTGCCTAATGTGGGCCAGTGAAATGTTGAGCAGTTGAACTTATGTTAGACACATTACCATAGTTTGCTTTTACCATAGTTTCACTGACATTCATTAGTTTAGGGAGGAGCCAGTGACACTGGAGCTTAAGTGTCCCACATTAGGCAGTGGCCCACATTAGGACAATCCACCCTACTTCTGTTAGAGTTCAAATGCATTAAAAACCTCACCCCTTCATTCTTAACGGATCTGCTTGTACCATATCAGCCGCCGCGGACCCCGAGGTCCTCTGGCACCGGTCTCCTCATCGTCTCACAAGTTAAATCCAGAGGACCGGGAGAAGCTGCCTTCAGCTACTATGGTCCTCAACTTAGGAACGGTCTGCCGGAGGCTCTCAGGGCCTCGGAGACGGTCAATGTTTTTAAAAAGAAGCTCCAGACACATTTAATCGACCTGGATTCATTTTATACCGTTCCTTGAAGGAACGGCAGCATATATTAATATAAACGGGGTTACCTGAGGGTGGAGGTGTGGAGGACACTGTCCATAGCGATGCTCTCCATGGGTAAGAGTTTCTTCACCTCGTGCTGAACAAAGACCCAGCATTAGACGTTACTGTTCATATTAGTTCAGCCTGATCTGAAACCTCCCTCTTTCTTATCCATGGGACACCGTTGTAACCAGGGCTCCGAACCGGTTCAAGGAATGAGAACGAAAACCGGAATCTTGGAATTTTGTAGAAATGTACGGGGAGCAGAAACGGAAACGAAAGAAGATTTTTTAAACTGTACTAAACAGAAACGTAACATTATGAAATCCACAAAAGCAGTTAAATAATGTTTTTTTTCTGTTCTCTATATATTTTAACATATCCTATGTCTGGGAGACTATTTCCGTCCACTTTCACTTGTCAATCATCAAGCCCCATGTATCTGGGGCTCCATCTTGTGGACAGACAAGGAAGTGAATGTTATGGCATTTTAAATGTTAATACAGTTTCACTGAAGTTTGAAAGTCCACCAAATATATTTTTTATTAATTTATATCTAATCTTAACATTGCACAATATAAGGAACTTTAGGAACGAACAAAATGTTTGCATTCCGAAACGGTTCAGGACCGATATTTTGGTGGTGGAACGGTTCCGAGAATGAAAACGTTAATCATAGGCCTGCCTGAACCGTTCAGAACGGAACGTTTTGAAAAAATCCTTTGGACTTCAAGCCATGGTTGTAACGGCAGGACGTAGAGAAAATGACCCGTCTAGACACAGGAATACGTCTAGCGTCTATGCGTCTATGTGCAAAGTGTGGTAAGCGTACAGCCAGCAGTATGTGAACACACAACACAGGACGAACGTCCGCATCATCGTCTTTGAAACACAGCGAGTGACAGAAAACAAGTTAGAGTGCAACGTGTTCCAAGCAAATCGTCGTGCGCATGTTGCCGCGCAAACTGCAGCGGAATTGTCCTTATTTTAAAATCTGTCATCACGGTG
The DNA here is from genome assembly GCA_900302395.1 of Bregmaceros cantori. Taxonomy (NCBI): domain Eukaryota; kingdom Metazoa; phylum Chordata; class Actinopteri; order Gadiformes; family Bregmacerotidae; genus Bregmaceros; species Bregmaceros cantori. The sequence continues at coordinate 3,640 of OMKY01216911.1, read as the reverse complement.
GTACTTGGATCGCCCAATAGTTTCACAGGTGGCACTCGGTATGGAAAGTTTGAGAACCACTAGAAGGTTCATGCATTAAGCTATACTGGACATTAGCCGGGTATCAGCTAGCTAAGCTAAGCTATGAGCTAAAGCAGGGAACATACCGGACACACCCATTTCAGGAAGTATCACTGATTTATAGCCAATGGAAAGGGACATCTGATGATGTCACAGCTTGTAGCCAATCAGGATAGTGGAGGCGTGTCTCTACAAGTCACATTTCCATAACACCATCAGGACAGCAAACACCTATTGCATTAATAATAATGATGTTGGTAACTTGCACTGGGCTATTCCACAATGTTCTAGTGCGGATCTCTGCTCCACAAATGCAAGATGAATTTACTCAGCGGATATACGATTGAATGCAGCCATCCCATTGGTCCAGAAGAACATGTGACCACACTGAGTGCCTAACTTCGACTCGTATTTTCAAAATGTCCGCCCCCGTTTTTAGCGTGTAAACTCTGGGTGTGATCTGGGTGTGACAGTGGGCGGGGCTTGTACCTCCACGGTGCAGAATGATTGGGCGTTCCTCAGTGCTCGTTCCAAACAGCTGACCTGATTGGACAGCTGCAGCGTCCGGTCCTGCAGCTGCGAGTTCTCCGTCTCCAAGGCGTTGACCCTGGAGTAGAGAAGTCATCGTGGCTTCACTAGCGGTAACTAACGGTTGGTATAATAGTAGTCTACTTAGTCCCAGCCTCTCCCCACCCCCTTCCCCCGCCAAAAGACAATGGCTGTGTCCGAAATCGCCCCCTAACCCCCATATAGGGCACTATATGGGGCACACGCCATTTTGTAGGGGTGTCCGAATTCTCCATGTGCCCCATATAGGGCACTGAAAGTATCCCACAATGCACCGCGAAATGTAGTGAGCATAAGATGTACCCTAGACGGAGAAATATAACCCATAATGCATTGCGAGACGCATTACACTAATTAAAACGTAGAAGAAGACGACGCGCGCTCCAAAACAAAAACAATGGCGGACGGCGTCAGGACGCAACCGACGGCGGCAAATAATTATAAATGTGAGTACAATTGATTTTCTGTGATAAAGTATACATTTATTATTAAAAAAAGCATGCGAATGCTACGGCCAATGCCGACAGGCAATGACGTCACTATGCGACAGCGGTGACGTAAGTTAACAGTGCCGATTCTAGTGTCCGAAATCTCGTCGCTGAGATTGAGTGGACTATATAGTCAGTGCCCTATCCAGGGGCTAGGGGTTAGGGAGCGATTTCGGACACGGCCACTATTCAATAAGCTGCACAACCTGTTCCATTTACTCATTTTTGACGGACTCACCAGTGAATGCAGCCATCCTATTGGTCCAGAAGAACATGTGACCACACCGAGGGAGTAACTTCAAGTTGTATTTTCAAAATGTCGGCCCTGTGTCTTTAATAATTGGACATTTGGTGGGTCAGATGAACCAAATTTGACTTTAACTGTAGGAAGTTTCAAGCAATACAAGACTATGTATTCGTTGCTTGCTAGGAATGTTTTGACTAAGAAAATGATAAACTGATTAATTGTTTCAATAATCTGCAACTAATTAACTATTAAAAGAAAACAACACACAGAGATTGCAAACCTGCGCGGTAGTGGGACCAAATAATAGTACTTTTAGTGCTGGCAGTATGTGTGGCAACCCATTATCAATGCAAGTGCTCCTAGAGTAGCGTGATTGCAATTGACGCCACTAGCGAACATGCTCAGCACAAGCCAACTACGTTTCCCAACGGCCCTTGCAACCCGGATGTCTGGTCACGTCGTAGGTAGGTGATTAAGTATGATTATGTTCTCTGAAGCCTCTGCCTTCCGAATTTAATTTTGGTGTATCATTTGCTGTGATGTAAAGTGTGAGTACAAAAAAATGATTATTTTGTTAAGGTCCCTCCAAATCCCTAATCCCTAACCCTAACAAAATAAGCGCATCGTTTTTGGGATTCGAACTTTATCGGAATGGAGTTATTTCGGAGGGTTCATAACGGATGAGAAACAAGTATACGTAAAATTTTCTGAACAATATACTGCTGGTCAATGAACTGAGCGATGATATCTAAACCGTGAATTTATTCCAAAACAATGGCTGTGTCCGAAATCACTCCCTACCCACTATTCCCTACCCCCCACGTAGTGCACTCACTTATAGTGCCCTCAACAGCAACGGCAGAGATTTCGGACACTTGAGTTGCATTGTGGGATACTTTCAGTGAACTATATAGGGTACATGGAGAATTCGGACAACCCTACAAATTGGCGTGCGTCCCATATAGTGCACTATAAGGGTACATGGAGAATTCGGACACCGCTACAAAATGGTGTGTGTCCCATATAGTGCACTATTTAGGGGATAGGGAGCTTTTTCAGACACAGCCAATAGCTTAAAAAACGAACTAAACTAAATATACATATACCTATGTATGTATGTATGTATGTATGTATGTATACACATATACATATGTGAGTAACGGAAGGAAAACCTTGAATTAAATAAGAGCATTTTCACTGGGTTATTTTTTTAAGGGTAACACTTCTTTAAGGGTAACATTCCCTCATTCATGCAGATGAAACATTTATAACACTTTCTAAAAATGGAACTAATTATGAACAAAACATTACTTAGTAACACTTAGTATATATTGTTACAAAGCATTTATAACACTTAGTGGATATCGTTACAAAACACTTACTAAAAATTAAACTAATTATGAACAAAACATTATTACATGTTTGTAAATGTTTTATAACACTTAGTATATATTGTTACAAAGCATTTATAACACTTAGTGGATATCGTTACAAAACATTTATAACACTTACTAAAAATTAAACTCATTATGAACAAAACACGAATACATGTTTGTAAATGTCTTATAACATGAATGAGGGAATCTTATTCTAAAATGTTACATATTAAAGTATATACAGGTGAAAGGTCTGGTGTCTAGCATCACACCACACCATGTTACCTAGCAGTGCTAATGTTTAATCAATGATCCACCAATAAAACTAATTATATGCATTATCCAAAGACAAACCAAAATACTGTAGTGCATCACACTTTCAACTATAGCCCTCAGTCATCAGGAGAGAGAGAGAGAGAGAGAGAGAGACAGAGAGAGAGAGAGAGAGAGACAGAGAGTGGGAGAGAGAGAAAGAGAGAGAGACAGAGAGAGATAGAGACAGAGAGAGAGAGAGAGAGACAGAGAGAGAGATAGAGAGAGATAGAGAGAGAGAGAGACAGATAGTGGGAGAGAGAGAGACAGAGAGAGAGAGAGACAGAGAGTGGGAGAGAGAGTGAGAGAGCGAGAGAGAGATAGAGAGAGAGAGAGAGAGAGAGAATTTGCAATTGTTTCTTTAGGTGGAGTTTGTGCTCCACTTATTGCACTGGCCTATGAGGGAGACCGGAGGCACCCCCAGTCACCCATGTGTCCCCAATACCTACACACTTTGTTATTTTATATTGGGTCAGTGTTGGCCTTTGAGGAGTGGTCCACAGCTAGAGGTTTGTGCAAAAGAGTAGACATTATGAACCACAAATAAAAGGTTAAAAATATAAATAGATAGATAAATAGATTAGTAAATA
>OMKY01216869.1:6153-23350 GCA_900302395.1 Bregmaceros cantori | reverse complement strand
TTATAAACACGTCAATACACATCAAAGGAATCCTGTCCGCCGGCAGTGCCAACGGTAGTCCATTGAGCCGAGGCGCGGAATATTGTCCGCCGGCAGTGCCAACGGTAGTCCATTGAGCCGAGTCGCGGAATATGTGGAAGTCCTTATATAGTCCCCCGATACCTACGGGATGGTGACGATGTGTTGTAGAGACGGCGCAGGGGGTGAGAGCAGGCATATATCCGCGGGAAGGGGGGCGCGCGATGTGTCCCTCGATGAGCCGCCCGTGGGTGAGGCTCGCGAGCCGGTGGGTTTAGGAGGGATGCGCAGTTGTGGGTAAAGTCCGCTGGTGTTGACCGAGTGGCGTATCGCTCGTCACTTCTGGATCGAGCGGCCGGTGGTGCCAACACGCAGGTGACAGTCGGCTCTCCCGTGTGTCCCATGTGGGAAAAATAAAATAACACACGCTGCTAATAGCCTTGCGTACTCACCCAGCTCAGGGACCCGACACCGTGTGTCGACGGCCGGCCGCGTGTGGTGGCTGCGGTGAGAATGAGAATGGACAATGGAACACCCTGTGTCATGGCAGACAGTGCTGTGGGTGTGTCTCTGACATCACAATGCTGTGTCTTGGCAGACAGTGCTGTGGGTGTGTCTCTGACATTACAATGCAGTTATGGAACTGGATGACACAGCGTGTCACAGAGTGTCAAGTGTGCATAGAATTTCCCCTAGAAATGCGAACTGCTACACTATAATATATTTCATACGTTTGTAATGGAGTAGTCGAACGGTTTAGTCTGCACGTCTAAAACAAGAGTAGAAAACAGTGCCCCCTGCCGGCAATGTATGGTCATTGCAGGGCGCATCTTAGCAACTAGAAACAAGTGTTTATATATATAAGAAAATAAATAAATCGAAATCGAATCTAAAATCGTAATTTGGACGGGTTAATCGACGATTTTCATTTTTTCCAAAATCGTGCAGCTCTATCTCATAGATCTACACAATTCATTTTTTTAATGATTTAATGAATTTAGTTTATTTGTGCTTTTTTTTATGTCCACCTATACATGCCTCAACCCATGTTTGTTGACTTGAGCGTTTGTGCTCGTCCATCCCATTATTTGTCCATTTGTAATTGGATCGCACACTGTGCGGTTGAGGCGTGGATATGCCACCCCTACCCCCGTTGATGCGTGCAGCATGGGGTGTCCTCTACCATCGCCATGTCTGCTCCTCTCCTACTACAATGAGTACGCCAACACTGTTGTTGCCTGAGCACGTCATCCTACTGCTACTGGCCGGCGCTACTACTCCACGTCATTCCTGCTGTTAGTGGTGCACTGTGCATGCTCGCCTGTTCTTGCTGAGGCGCCCGCACTGCTGCGTAACACGTGTGCTGAAGCGCCCGCACTGCTGCGTAACACGTGTGGTGTCGGCGCTGCCAATCCCCTGCACCATCGTCTACTCTGGTCTTGAGTAGATACAGTGTTGAATAATTGTCTGTGTGCACCACCGTCATCGTGGACTCCAACAGTTAGTTCGTTCCAAGCCTGTAAATAATGTTTGCTGTGGTTTTGAAGCAGAGGTGAACTTGCACATGCATACATGCGTGAGTTTTTTTGTTTCTCTCATTTAAACACATATATTCATACACACACACACACACACACACACACATTTACAGACATCCAATACATAACACACACACACACACACACACACACACACACACCACACACTCACAACACTACCAAATATATAATAAATGTCACCCACATAAAATTATATTTTGGTGGTCCGAGTGACTTAATTTATTTTCCTTCCTGGTTGAATAAGTAGAAGTGCTGTTGTCCGGTAAGTGTTGGATATATTCCAACTCTGTAGGCATTGTAAATATTTTGAATTTGGTGAATAGGAAACCTTGGCTAGTAATATTTAATGTTATTCTGTTAAGGGTTGAGGATTATTCTGCTTTTGTTTCTATTATTGTGACCCTCATACCTTTAAATCTGTGTCTTGACACTGGTGGCTTACACATGCAACAGGTCTAGTGATGTGATGTATGAGTTATTCTCCATGACTAAGTTTGTCCATGACTTACGTTTCCTTTGTAAGATATGGGGCAACCAATTTGTCAAGGCCTCCTCCGTCAGCATTTGAGCAAGTTCTCCTTGGGCAATTCATTTGAAAATGAATTCGGTCAGGCCGCCATGTCAGACGGATGTGTCCTAGATAGCTCCTGAACTTCTTTGATTCAAACCTCTATGTATACCCAATTCTGTTTTTATTTCCTTTCCCCCTTTTTTTTATTATAATTTTTGACTTGGCTTACATCGCCGTTGCTGGTCTTCATATCATGGGCTCAGCCAATATTTCCAAGAAGACATTGTAACGCACTCTTTCCTTTGCCGTGGAGGCAGGCTTCGCCCACCTCAAGCCCGACTAGAGCTGCCGAGGCTAGCGATGCTAGCCACTCCTCCACTGAGCCTGCCCCAGCGTGCGCTCCTAATATGGTCAGAGAGATCACCGGTGAGATCAGAACTCTTGGGACCAAACTTGACGTACTCTCAGTTGCTGGCTTTAGAAACGGGTGCCAATGAGGCTAGTGACTGCAGAGCAGCTAGCTAAATAGGGTACGCACTTGGCTTCAGACAATTTGGTTGCAGACTCACATTTCTAGATCCAATACAAGGGAACAACATGATGCTTCTACATGCAGTCATGAGATCAAGAGATGATTCATCCCCGCCATAGGTGTTTATTATTGGCCACAGCTATTATGATGGTCTGGTTGTAATAGAGCGGTTTTGTGCCCCTTATGGATGCAATAGACACACAAGCCACAGTCAGACTGATAACATGCAATGACCAAAAGACATACATCTGTCATTTCTTTACAGAAGCACTATACTAAGTTCACTCATATGCCACCTCTGAGGTCCATTCCAAGTATTATGAAACATCACCTAATGCATAGTAAGTAACCATTTTTTTTTTTTTTAACTTTTTCTTTATTCATTTTTTAACAGATTTAAGAAGACAGACATAAAATAGAAAACAATGATGAAGGACAAAGTAGCAACAGATCAAAACACATAAGTAACCATTTTAAGTTAGAGCTAAAATCATGTTTATCCTTTAGGGATTCTTACCTCCACCAAAGAGGTTATGTTTACAGTCTGTAAACATAACCCCATATACGTTTACAGTTTGTTTGTTTCTCTGAAAACAAAATGACTCAAAAAGTTATGGACAGATTTTCATGACATGTTTACCAGGTATGGTATGGGCCCAATGAACAATTGGGCTTGAAATTAACCGTCATGCTACGGACGTGACTAGACATCTTTGTAATCATTGATCTGTTTGCAAAAGACGTGACCTCATGTCTTTGCACTTTGTCATTGTAACGTCACCATGAACATCTGAGCTAATCCCTGTGATGAAAATCATTCCTCCCACATGAATAAAAATATTTAAAAAGCACCGCAGCGCACATGGCGCATGCGTACTAGTGGCCATTTCGTTGTAGGGTGCGTCCAAACGATCCACAGATAATCGCACTGGAGCGCAAAGCGTTCTCTCCACGTTGAAATGGCATGCACTGTTCAATCAGACCCTTCCCCGCACTCGTGTGTGTGTATACAGACACACACAAACATATGTGACGTTTGGGGTAATTACATCACCTGGTGCTGATTTGAGTAGAAACAAACATCATGACAAAATACTTTGGGATGTTCTGAAGAGATTGGTACTCAAGGTGGTCTGATTGATTTTTGGTGCAGAATGAAACACTTCACAAAAGTGGCAAAAGCTCCTATAGTGCGGTAGACGCAGCGCCACTAACATGAATGGGGTTGCGTTAGGTGCGGTTTTCCATAACCACTCGGCCACCCAAAAAAACTGAAATTTTGCCTCTGATCGTACTTTCCTATCTCCAAAAGGAGGATGGTTACAGGCTGTTTTCTTTTTCTGGTTAGATTATAGAATCTCATCTACAAAATGAGCCATTGCGCGTTCTCATAGATGTTGTAGAAAATATTTTGTGGGCTTTTGAAAATGCCCGAAAACAGCTCTGGCAAACTTGAACCAAAAAATGAAGCCCAGTCAAGGAATACAAAGAGTTAAAACCCCTTATAAATGATCTGCATCAAAATCAATCCAGGGTTCAGGATTTTTTTTACAGATTATTCACAATATTATTCAACAATATCACATTCACTCAAAACTGCTTCAGTTCATTATGAAGCAGTTTCCGTTCTCTGACTGTTTGCTGGTCCATCCACTTTCTCTGTCTCTCCTCCTCCTCAATCCTCCGCGAAGTCAAGTAATTGCTCTTCCTGACAAAGTCATCATTATTTATTTGCACCAATACACAGTCATGGATAGTCTGGTGAAGTTGGCTGCGCACACACACACACGCACGCACGCACGCACACACACACACACACACACACAAGCAGACTCTATACTGCTTCTGTATAAATATGTTGCGTGAACACACACAGTCGCACATGTACATGAGGACAAATACAAATTATCTCACAAATAAATTCAAACATATTCACTCATCCATTCATTGGTATGGAAAACAGAGGGAGTGCAAATCCAGTTCCGGAAAGTAAAAGTACCATGTTGAGGTTCTACCTGTGAATTGCAATCAAACACAATGCCAACTGATTGTAATTCGTGCAGCTCTTCAGTCCGGTTGTATCTGCAGATCAGTAACAGCTGTTAGCAGTGTGTTTGCAGGTAGAAACAAAAAATGGGACTTTTACTTTCTGGAACTGGTTTTGCCATCTCTGCAAACAAAAGATGTTGAAGTAGCTAGTGGACCTTACAGGTGTGTAAGTGGTAGCCAGTGTTGGGAAAGTTTACTTTCAACATAAACTTGTTGAAATTTCAGTTCACTCCTTAGAAAATGAAGTATCCATTCATCGTTCATAGGCTATAGGTGGTTCCCCAAAATTAACCTTTTAGTTCTTTGTTAGTTCTTTTTTTAACATTGATGTCAGCTATACATTTGTCAAGGTTATTGTCTTTTGACAAGCAGAACAAAATATAATATTTAACGTTGTGTTAAAACAGAGCAGGGTTAGATTCTCAGAGGTGGATAGAAACAGTGGAGTTTGGAATGTGTTTTTTCTTTTCTGAACGAAAATACAACTCCGTTCAAAAACCTGTGCATTCACAATGATACTTTCATAAAGAATAATTGAACGCCTCGTTCACGTTTGCCTAAAATACGAATGAGTTCATGAACTATCGTTCTTTGAACATGTTCAGGTACAACACTGGCAGTAGCTATGCATCCCTACATGTGCTTGTGGTAAACATCTGGACAATCGGCCAGCCTCACTCATGCTTATTTGGGTCCTTGCCTGATTCCTGTGTAAAAAAAGTTTGTGATATTGACTGTGGTTGAGGCTGTGGTTGAGTCATGTAGCAAAGCAGTGTGTGATTATCGACTTACCATAGACTCTATGTCTGAGAACTATGTGGCTGCAATCGTCATCTGAAACCTCTGTAGGCTGAAAGGTGCCTGCCAGAAGGTAGAGCCGTGTGGCCGGTTGCTGGCAGCAATGTTTGGGAAGTTGGCGTGACTTTGGCACTTGACCAGCATGACATTTTGTTTTTTGGCATGTCAAATATGGAGAAAGTTCCAGAGAAAGTTCCAGTCATCAATTTCGAGTATTGGTCTATAAAGATGATGGAGAGTACATGAGTTTTAAATGTCCTCACCGCATCTTCGCACCCCACTCCATGCACTGGAAGGTAATCGGAAATCAGCGATGGAAGCGGAAGTCGAGCCGGCTCCCCGCTATAAGGCGGCGGCGCTACCCTGTGTCTGAGCGTCGTGATTAAGTTTACCCCGGTATGTATATCATCCGGGAAGAACTTTTGTGTTACATCCTCCGCTGTGCTCTGCTTCTGTGCTCTTGGTCTTCTCTTGGAAAACATCCAGTAGATTGCTCTCTCTACTTTGCCTCGCACTAGGAAGCTGTGCGAAACTTGGAGCACACACCCACACTCTCTCTACGCCTTTGGAACTGCTTTAAATTGCTGTCCAATTTAAGCTGTCCAGTGCTGAACTGTCAAACCCAGTTGCATCCGTTACTGCATCCGCTAGTCACTTGTGTTTTCAATGTGGTGTGCAATAAACAAGCAGTTATTCCCTTCATACTTTGTATTATAACTTATAACGGCATTATACTAACAGTTTTAAGAATATTTAGAGGCTGTCAGGGAGAAGATGAGAAGGACAGAGTGAGAAGAAACTTAAGTCAGCAGTCTCACAAGTCACAAGTCAGCTGCTTGTGTCCACCAATATCACAAGCAAGCAAGGCAAGTTTGATGAAATGCATAAACGTATTACGCATTGCAGGAATAAATCAATTACGCCACAGTAGGCGTATTCCGGCCAGCATACTGACATGGACCCCTCTTCATGTGGATTTGGTCAGTTTAGTGCAGAGAGCACGATGTGGCCTTGGCAGCTTTGGATCTAGATCACTGCGCCTTACAGCTAATTGCATGTGGGTGGATGGAATTGGTGAAACGTCAATTTTTACCAACAAATCCAAGTCTGACACAATAGTCTCTTCTTTAGTCCCCAAAGCACTCGGAGCACAAACCTCCGTCAAGACCCAATTCCAACCTCTGGTAAAAGTGTCATGAAAATAGGCCAATAACGTTTATATTTGTGAGGAATCGATAAAAAAAATATCTTTGATCCGAATAGGTTTTCTGGTTCCTTGGACTAATACACATCCACACAAACTGACAAATCAGCAAACCAACAATCAATCATAAGCAAACGAAAACATGACCTCCTTGGAGGAGGTAAACTGAATACCACAATCGTTGTGAACTGGAACTTATGTTACTGTGTTGCTTAGGATTCAAGGGCAGCAAAACAAAACAACACTAACGAGCGTGCGAGTGTGTGTGTGTCTCACCCAGAGGTAGCCTTGAGGTAAAGAGGTGCTTGCAGCAGAGAATCCCATCAGTGCGCAGTGGATTGGGTTGTGGAGCGCCGCTTTCAGCTGGAAGTGAACAACAAAATGAGTATGCTCGAATAGGACGTCACAGAAAACACAGATTCGCAGAAGAGTCAAAAATTACTTTTTGAAAAGCATCGAAAACAGCTTAGCTCCCCATCTCCTCCCACCTGGCTTTTTCGCTCAAGCTCTCAAGTTAACATATGCCCATCCAGCGCAACATACACAAGTTAACCATGTAAATGTAATTCATTAAAACAATTGGGATTTCAGGACCATAAACTTTAAAAAAAAAAAAAAGAAGAAGAAAAAATCATTTGAAGAACAAAATTGTATTGGCAAAATGAAGAGTGCTGCCCGTTTTTGCTGCCAGCTGAACAGTGACCTGAACAGGTGTTGTCACTCATCAGCTGATTGACCTGACTGAGGAGCTGTGTTACTCTAGACTAAGTACTTTTTAAGCACTTACTAAGTAAGTAAGTACTTTTCAAGTACTCCAGACTGGTTTGAGAGGCCAGGCTGAAGAAAAAACGCCGGGAATAGCAATTACACATTAAACATTTTAAAACGTATGTTTTGTTTGTTTTGTGGATTTGTTGTCCTCCACAGCTGTCTCCATTAAAAGCAACGAGCTGGGACTGCCTTGACCCACTGATGCTTCAGGCAACTTCAACAGACACATTTTCTATTAGCCTTGGTCAGGTTGCTAGACTGCAGTGATGCAACATTTTATAATGGCTATGCATTATTTGCTTTTTTTAAAAACAGTCTGTACGTTTCATACATTTTGTGGTATACCCATGACAATAACACACTACGAAAATGTCCATCTTCACTCCGGGTGCACGTGAACACATCACTTACACCAAAGAAGGAAAACATATTCCTATTGGTTCATTAAGATCATATCTTCATGAGCATATACAATATACTGTGGTCGGTATTTAAACCTCAAATTTTGATGAAAAATGGATGACACACATTGCAGGATTTCCCTTTTGGTGACGAGTGAATTCCGTTGATCAAAGTTACCAGAGGCAGAAATGAAGCTGTGCCAGTGACCGGTTCGTTATACTACCAAGATATGTTTATTGCTGGTTCTATGCAGGACCGATAAGGCTGTCCAGCAGCCCATCATTTCCATTGTCACCTGGTACTTCCCCACTTGGTTTGGAAAAACAAGCTGCGTAAGAGATCTGACCTGCTAGATTATTTGAAATCATATTTATAAACTAGATGCTATGAGGGTCTGCAATATAACCACAATGCATAAAAATATATGTTTGTCATGAATGTTAACATTTCAGATGAACACCAAGCAGTGGTGAAAAGAAAATGCTTCATAATGTTCCTAGTCTACATAGATAGATGGGAACAGTAGGGAAATACTGTGCAAAAATAAACAATTTGAATTCAAAATCAGATAAGTTCGCTCCGAGGATTACAAACATGCAAATTGTTTTTGTGTTAACTCTGGCTTACTGTGGTAACTCGTAATTATGGCACATTATTGTGCTCATGAATTTAGTATGTGACATAGCTAATTTGAATTAGAATTTATAGGTATAGCTAATGATGTCATAAGAAAATAGCAAATAAGAAAATCTGTGCTGCCCAGTAGCTCAGTCGGTTAGGCAGTGCACTGGAAAGCACGCATATGCCTTAAAGGCGCGGTGAGTCGGTGGTTCGAATCCCACCACCGACGTATTTCCCGCATGCCATCTTCACCTGTTTCCACTAACCCTAAGAAATAAAGCTTGGAAAAAAACAGCCTGAATGGGCTTGAAAAAACATTTAAAAAATCTAATTGACTTTGTTGAAAAAAGTATATGATTTTTAGGCAATATCGAGCAACTATCTGGTGTTATGACGCTAAGCATCATACACACAAACACACATATACACACACGGCGTCATTAGTGCGAGACAGACGTGCCCAGGGCACAGACTGCCGGCGGGACGAAAGTGACAAGCCTCTCACTGCATAGGGAGAGCGGTGTTAAGAAATGTGTAAATGACATATGGGCTGCCAGGGATATTGTGGCCACTGGCTACCCTCGTGTAAACCACCTGGAATGAGTCAATTCAATATGACAAATAACATTTGGCAAAATTAATACACATAAAAATGACTTTGGTCGTGCAAAATAGGTAACCTTCGCGGGCACTGTCACGATGGGCACCGCACCATACACATACCAATGCATTATCAGTCTGTTCAAGTTAACATTCTTGGGGTACATGCTGGTTCATCAGTTTGCCCGATAGGCTGAATAATTCTGTCTAGCACAAAGTTCTTTCATCCACAGACCTCAAAATATCTCTGGATAATTGTCCAATTCTGTCCAAACGAAACTCAGCATGCAGACTTTATAGTTTACTTTTCCATTCTGCACTGTGGCATGTATTTCATTCACTTTGCTCAGAAATTGCAATTCAAGAATCTGTGCACCTGAACCTTCCAGGAATCTATGACATTCTAAAGCAGCCCCACCATTAGCACTTAGGCGCTCAACGAGTCCTCTTAGCAAAAGATGCAAAATTATCTACACAATGTGCGGAATCTTTAAAAAAAATGCATCCTACGGACGAATGAGCATGGTCACAGCCAAAATGTTCAATGAAATGGAAAATGAAATGGAAAAACGCAGGAGGACCTAAGGACCTGAGAAAGCAGACCTACAGCACACTTAAGCCGGAGACAGGAATCGACCACAGCTGTGCACACTGTGAGACTATGGCACAGGCACAAGAGTGTAGGGGGCTGGATGAAGAAGTCTCAACGACTGTGCCGAGCCAGCCCCACAATTCAAACTTTCCAGGGCTGCTTTTGGCCCTAGCAAGAGGTGGAGTCAATAACACCATGGAAATCCACATGGAATAAAGATATGTAGCAGAAGGGATGGCATAGAAGACTGACCCCAGCTTTAAGTGGCACCATCATGAACAACCTTTTCAAATGTGCATTGTGCCATGGGCAGTAACATTTTATGGCCATTTCTGACTCCTTTTGGAAGTGGCTGGAGGACCAATTTCAACAGCCCATTGCTGAACATAGCTGTTAGATTGAATGAATGCTGACATTTCTGATGCTTGCAAAGGCCACCCCACTTACCCACTTATTATATGTGCATGAATGCATCTTTGTGAAGTTGCTCATGTCTGTACATAACTACATTTTATGGCCATAACTATTTCTACATAACAACGGACTTGCATCCGTTATTCTCTGTGGTGCTCGGGGAAGTGGGGCAGAGGTTGAGGCTGAGATCTTTCAAATGATGGCAATCCCAGACAGCAACAAAACACTTCAGTGGCATGGGGATAAATCACAGTGGGAGCAGCATTTACCGAGCCCACAAAAACCAGACTCCAGTCACTGCTGTGCCTTCATGCACCTTAGCCCTGCACCTGCTGCATACACACAAAGACCCCTAACTGGCACACATACTATAAAGGAGCTATATTTAACCCTTTCAGTTCCAACCATTTTATGAAGTATTGCTGGTTCAAGGCCCATCACAAAGTCTACATGAATTATATGTTTTGTTTTGGGGGGATTTTGAACACTATCATACTCCTAAATAGAAATGTACATATTCACACACTAATGGTGACAACTATCATGAAAGGCACTGAACCACAGCCCATTGGGAGCAATTTGTGGTTCAGTGTCTTGCAGAAACTCCACCGTGGAGAATGTTGGAGCCTTGTTTCGAACCACCAAACATTCGGTCTTCAACACTCCAGTCATTGGAATGGCCACTAAATCAACTGAGCTACATCCAAACAATATAACATTTGCGTGACTTCTGCAATCTAAAGCTGCATTTACCTGAATGAACCTAATGTGCATGCGGCAGCGCGGGATCGCGCATCGGCCTTTTGATCCAGACATCGCCCAGGGAGAGGACGCGTTCCCTGTCTTTGTCAAGCAAATGTTATTGAAGTTATAAAAATACCTAAAACTGAATGAGGAATTCACATTCACTTCTAGCCAACTTGCTTTGGTGGTTTACAGGTTTCACATCCCTCCTCAAACGTTAAGGGTTACAACAGCATGTTTGTCTATGCATAAACTTACGGCAATTTCCAGGAAAATATAACTGTAACTGGTGGACATACTAGAGTTTCTCCCTCCGACACAAGATTTCACTTCATTAGAAAAAAAAAACAATATTCATCCCCATTGAAAATGAGTTACTCCGATAGATGGAATTGGAACAGGTAAAAACACTTCATTTCTGGAATGGGGCTTAAACATGTAGAGGGATCCTTCCTAAAGATTAGCCGATCACATCAATGATGAGTACTGTACTCAAACTATGGCTGGGTAACCTGTGCATGTAAATTTGCTGATTGTTAAATGAGCCCCGAGGTGATGATTCAGCAGGAAACATTGCACAGAAATTAAAAAAACATTTTGTGGGGAGTAGCTGCTTTGCATGAGGCACACGCAACAATGAGACAGTGATATACCCACTAACTCGCATACGTGTCACAATTTCAAAGTAACCCTTTGAAAAGGGTAAACACAAATAAAGTATTTTTCCGCTGACACCGCAAGAGCTGCAGAACGTCTTTGTGGCACGGTGGTTAGCACACAGTGAGAATTTTCGGGACTCCAAGCAGCCTTCAGGCAATTGATTAATAGCCCCCAGAATCGAGTGCTGCAGCTCTTGGCTAAACCTGTCTCTAAGCCTCGAAAACTGGTTGACCGATCTAGCATCTCTGATAAGTTGAGTGAGTTTCTCGTGAGCCTAACAGATAACTCATACAATTGTTTATATATCAATAGTGTCAATTAAGAGACCCACTCACAGCACTGCTCGACTGAAAGTATTGCACATCAGGCATCTGCCGGCTGGCCTGTTTCCATCTTGTTGTTGTGTATGGCGCCGCTTTTAAGCGGAGCTTCCGAAAGCTTGCGGTAGAGGGCGTTATGACCTTAAAGCACTGGGTGCTCTGCTTTCAGTGGGGGTTGAGCCACGAAGAAGAGTATGGCTAACTGGCTAACTGCTAACATCTGTGGCTCACTCTATTTAAGCAGCAGGCAGCGTTCCGTTCTGCCTGCTGGCATTATTCATGGATACCGAGAGGCTGAGTATCTTTTGACTTCCACTATAGTTAATATTACTCCGCCTCTACCCATGCGGTTATGGGTTTCGGCCGGCAGTCGGGGGTCTATGTGTAAACATGATCGTTCACTCCCGTCTGTTGTGCGTAGCTCCCTCTAGCAGCAAACTTGTAACATGCGACTCAAAGACATTCTGTAGTCCCTTTTCCGGGGCCGGTTAACAATATGATTATCACACTCGTCGAGTCGTGGCCATTTCGAGCCACGAATACACTCGTACGAATTCCATCTGTGTATGATGCTAACTGGTTCCCCACACAGTCGCATTTACGGTTTGTCTGTCTAGAGCTGAATTGTTTTCGTGAGTCCAATCTTTGCTCACGTTTATTCGGCCAGTATCTCTGGCGCACTGTGAGAGTTCCACAACACTCTCCTTGGGCTTAATGCCTAGTAGGCATTGTATCCAGTAACACCAAGCACGCACCTTTGACATGCATCCACACATCCAGACTCCTTTATTGCATGTTCGATGGTAGTTGTGGACAACTACCAGCGGAACTCATAACAGTATGTAGGTTATGTTAATAGAGGGAACAATATAGGCCTACCCATATACAAAATAACAGGAGAATGAAAGTAATTCAGAAGAGAACAAATATGCACCAGTTTCTTAAATAGGCTTACACTGGAGTGGAATACACGTTAAATGTGATTAATTAGGTCTAATATCACCCAAAGCTAGTATTATTATTATTATTATTATGACAGCAACATAAAGACCTAAAGCCTATGTAGGGGTTTTAAAGTAGGATGCCCAGGCGTCCGTCTTTTCAGTGCCTTGGTTGATTAAAATGCATGAAATAGCATCTAAGAAACTCAAATTTTCCTGGGGGAGGACCTCCAAACCCGCCCGTCAACAATGGATCCACACTCTTTCACTAATGGCCCACACTGTTTTACATTTATGGCTAGGCCTCTGGTGCAAAGAATAAGTATTATGTGAGGGTGGCTTGTCCCACCATCAATAAATGAATCAGCTTGTAAAAGGAGCATATATTTGTGAGATTTTGGAAATGTGGGAATTAAAAATCTTTTGATAAACAGCTTACTCCGAACCAATGAATCGTAAAAAAAATAAAATAAATAACGGCACTAGACGGTACATTGAGTCTGGGTAAATCAGGCAGATGTCGCCCGTATACGGACTGACAAGTGGAATTATTCGAATCGAGACGTGGGCGCAGTTTGGTTGTCACGCCTCCATGCCTCTTGTCCCACTTGACTGGATAACACAATTTGATTGACAATTTTTTTTGACACTTTTTCGACCCTGGTTTTACCAGACCCAATAATCGCTCTAATCGCGTGCAATATGTGGACGGTTGTTGTTTCTGGCTCGCCAAGCAAGGAAAACACCATGCTGCCCTCAGAATTTCTGGTGGTGATAGTTGTAACTGTCTGTATCCATAGTTCCCCGGGGAGTATAAACCAAATCAGGGAAGTTAAAAATAAGTTCTTTGCGTCAGTAGATAAAAAGCTGTAGCTTAGCACACTCTTATTTGGACATAAAAAGCCCATTACCTAACATGTTGTATAGACATATACTTTATATTGTTCTGCCGGCCAACTTGTCATTGAGGCCGGCGTGGCGCCCGCCATAAAAGGCATAAAGTTAAATAGAGTATTTAATGCACTGAAGCACGCCCCCTGCTGTGTGTTTTGCTAGTGTGGTTAATCCGTTTAACCCTCCATTTACTTGGAAAGCTGCCAGTCGCGTTGTGCTCCTTTTGTTTTGCTGTCAGATCCCAGACAGTAAAATCCGGCCAAAAACCTCTGTCTCAAGATTGGACATTTTTGCGTATTATTAGGTTTGCCGCCAGATAGCTGATGTAAACCAGAATGTATAAGATTAATGTCGGACCTCAATGATCCCACAATGTTTTTCTCAGTCCCTAACAGCCGGAGAAAGTAAAAGTAAAACCAGACTCAAAAGTAAAATTCCTGTCACTCATAAACTGACCTGACTGAGGAGATGTGCTGATTAAGAACAGATCAGCTTTTTAAACCTGAAGACGGACTAACCTTTTATCTTTGCACAAGAATGCTAACAGCTACTCATATATTTTTACTTTAACCCTCAGAATGACATGGATGGAACAAGCGTTGTTCTTGAAAATATTTTGTTTGTAAAAATGCAATAGGGCTGTTTGCCCTGTTTGCTGTGGCCTCACCTCTTGCCAGAAGCAGACATTTTGCTGGTATCGTTGCGGTCCATTTAAAAGTTTTCTATAATTGATTTATCCATGGTAATGTACTCATTCACCAGCAGATGGAAGCATAACTATGTCGTTCTATTGGCCCCTATATAATGGACATGAAGTGGAAATAATAAAACAAAATGGCTGACCATTTTCAGCATAATTCAGGATTAGCTGGAAAGGGGTGAGGAAGGGGGCGTTTGTGCTTATCAACACGGGCTGCTTTGCAGTGTGTGTTGATGTGTGTGCGTATTCTCGATACGGACCATTTCTACCACCTATCTACTTTTTGTTCGTTCCTGTTTAAAATGAGGTGCGTCTCAACAGTGCACATTTGAAGTGTCAACAAGTGTCAAGATGCGCGTGCGTGATTGTGCGCATACTTCAGCATGCGAGGGGCGAGGCGACTGTTTACACCAGAGGCTGCTCTTACTACGTATAATGAGCTCCTCCCAAGGACGTATCGCAACCAATGCGATGCGTCAGGATGCTGACATTTCATCCGCTGCCTGAAACACACTTCCAGTGTCTGTACAGCTGCCTGAGTAAAGTCGTCTAAAGTATTTGAATTTGTCACACAAACCCCACACCGGTTCAAAATCGGACCACCAGAGGTTGCTCTGTGACCAATTACACATTATCCACCCTCCTTCCTACTTTGCATATATCTTCATGATATACAGTCAAAATTCACATGTTCTTCTGGACCAATGGGATGGCTGCTTGAACTAGTAATTCCAACAAAATTTAGTAAATGGGAGGGGTTGAGCAGATTATTAAATCATGTGTTTGTGGGGCACAGATCTGCACTAGAAAATTTGGGTGTGGAATAGCACACTGCAAGTTACCATCATCCTTTTTTAATAGTGCGGTAGGTGTATGCTCTCACTGAACAGATATGTTGAAAAATAGTCGACACAGAAAATAATAAAGACACGGCAAATTAAATGGCACCGGAAGTTACGTTCAGCCCAGAAATGTAAGCGGAACCACCCGCCAAACTCGTCTATTGTGAATGTTACAATTTCATGAGCCCTCCACGATGAAAGAATATATTTCAATGGTCATCCTATACGCATGACATCTGTAGCCAGGGGCTAGCCATGGTGTTTCGTCTCCAGCAGATATGTAAAACCATCTCTGGTTCCACACGATGAATGTCATGGAGTTTGACGGACACACTTTACTGTTTACCATTAAATCATTGGACACATCAAAACAAGAATGTCTGCTTTCTGCCCCCGGCGTACGACAGCTTGAGGGTTGACTGGAGCCCGGAGCCGGGCAGACATGTGACCTCTGCCGTGTTGTTATGACTTGATGTTGGCTAAAAGAAGCGGACCTACTAACTCACTTTAATCATTTCCTCTCTCTCCCCCTCTCTTCCCCTAGGGGTGCAGGAAGTGGGGTGCCCCGGGTGCTCCAGCACCTCCCTCTAGTGGACAACAGACGCAACGCACATTGTATTTTTTCCCCTAGCTAGCTTAATCAATTTTTTGTTTAAAAAAAATTAAATGCATTTATTATGAAAACATGTGAGTGTCTCATTAAATATAACCTCATTGACTTGTTGATAGCCAGCTATTTGTCAGTTATTAGTTCAGTCTCATCAGTGTTTGTTGCCACTACTATAAATGCTATCTGGTATGGAAGTGTTATGTTGCGCTTGCTGAATAGATGAGGTGTGTTATAGTAATAGACACCTAAGCTCCTGTGGCTCTGCACCTCCCTAAACTCAGAAAATTATGGATCGTTTAGGGGTTACGGCTAGGCTAGGGGTTAGCGAAGGGGTTAGGGTAGGGGTTAGGATGCTAATGTGTCTAACATTAAGTTCAAAAGTTCAACAATCCCCTTCAGTGTCCCACATTAGGGAGCTGCAAAAAAGGGCCCACATTAGTGCAATCCACCGTATTTCCCTACCCGACTACGTGGATATATAGGATTTCTTTTTTACTTTTAAAAATACGTTTCAGAGCCCAATTTTTTTACTTCTAGTCATGCATTGAACAGATATTTTTTCCGGTAACGTTTCCGGTTAGGAGTTCCACCGATAAATTGACGTTCCCGAACCGGTTGGAACAAAAAAATATTGTTCCCGGAGTGGTTAATTTCAGTCCTGTGAATTGAAGTTGATGAAGTTTGGCACGCCTGGGAAGGGGTTGCGGCCGCCGGACAACTGCGCCGTGTGGAGCACTCGGCGGCGTGGCGGGCGCAGGGAATGGAAGAGACTGGCGGGGAAGCGGACACCAATGGCACAGACCATGTTTCAACGAGAATTTGAGGAACAAAATAAAAGGGTATTAACTGGTTACCATTAAAATAAGTGTTCCTATTCCGGAAACTAAAAAAAAAAAAAAAAGTTTCTGTTCCTTGGAAAACACAAAAAGTTCCTGGTTTTCGTTTTCATTCCTTGAACTTGTTGATAGCCCTACTTTTAGTGGATATTCAGATTAGTACTTTGCGCAGTTGCTCAACTTGTTTTTTCACTAATGTGTAAAGGCCCCAACATACTTCACGGTGAGGTGGGGAGCAGCCCACCGTGGTGTAGTTTTTTGCGCTAAAAAAACTACAATACGTCATCAATGTGCCTCGGTACTTGTCGGTGGGACGCTCCCCACCTCACCGTGAAGTATGTTGGGGCCTTAAGCCTGTCTCATCCACTGTACCCCACAGCAGAGTCATTGTGACAATGGACAAACACACAATGGAGACTGTCAGCTCAGGTCACAGAATGTACACAATTATATACAATGATAGTGCAGTGCAAGCACTTGAACGATAACCCACTTTCCCTTCTGTTTTCACTGTCCGTTGATGGGGAATTGCAATGCCCCCATCAATCCACGAGATGGCGGAATTGCGCGCGTTTGTTC
>OMKY01216856.1:0-11572 GCA_900302395.1 Bregmaceros cantori | reverse complement strand
GTGCGTCTACTTATATACAGTCTGAGTCAAATCTCATACGTGTGCCAGAACTGAACGCGCGCCATGCCTGTCCAGCTGCCAGCCAGAGCATTTGTCTGTCACACCAGGCTGTGTTTCAGCAAGCAACTTCGAATGGCAAAATCAACAATGGTTGGAGCTGCAACTAACAATTAGCTGGAGCAATAATTATAAGAAATGAATGTTGTCTACTTGAAGTTGTTACAGTTAAAGTTTGTTTGCAATCTCATCAGGACAAAGTACCGATAATATGGATTTGAATCCTTAATTATTGTTCATATTTGGTGCTGACCGTTTTTAAACATTGATAAGTAAACAAATTGCTTCACTCCTATACATTTACAAATGGAAATTCTACTATTTTTACATCAACTCAAAATTCAATGAACATTTGTCAGGTGTTATTCAGCAGGCGGTGCTGCAGCAGCACAGACAGAGAAACACCACCACCTAACTTGGCTAGCCCCACCATGGCCTAAGAGGTAATGTGTTCTTGAGTCGGCTACTTTAATATTCATTCTATAGTGGCAATGATGTTACAGTAATATATTACCATAGTAGTGGAGTGATGTGTAATGGAGTGACAGCATGTGCTCTGTGTGTGTGTGTATGCGTCTATTACAGAGCAGAGGGTCCCAGCCACAGGCTCCAGATCAGTACAAGGTCATGGGTCATTCAGTGCTAGGGTTTCATGTGAAAAAAAAATGTATGTCTAATAAATAAAGTTTGCATAAGATCATTATAATGAACGCATTGTAATTGTTAATTTTTTTTTTAAAAAGTGTATTAATTCCTTTGTTAATAGATGATTTTATTGATGCTAATTGATTGAACAAAACCTTTCCACAAAAGCCTGTGAGCTTTTGTGGATTGACTGAATGTTGCTGCCTGGAGTGATACTCATGCTGATTGAGTGATGTCATAGTTCAATGAAATGCATAATGCATTTTTATTACCATATCTAATAATATGTTTCCCAATCTGAATGTGGTCCACCTCTTGTATAGAAAAAAAAAAAGCTATATATAAAAATAACGGTAGCTCCGTGAATGACTGCACCCATATGCCCTTAGTAGACTCCATTACACTACCCTTGGCGCTATCGTGTCTCCGCAGGGCTGTGGGTCTGAGCTGGGTCAATCAATGATCGGAACAATGCTCGGCTAATGGCTAACAGGGCCCACAGGAAGTCTGATGATACACACAAAACCTCCACCAGCAGTCTGTGGTGGGAGCAGAATGGTGAAGGGAAATTCACCATCACCACAGGACTGGTACGACTAGCGATGGGGAGTTCATAGGTATAGGCGAGTTAAACCCCACATTTACATGCTCTAAATATCAATCAATATATTGATTGCCTGACTTCTCTACCTCAAAGATGCCATTCATTCGTAGGAATCCGTACGTTTCAGAATTAATTCAGAATTAAGCCCTCACCTCTCCTACCACCACCCATTCAAACCTACTAGGCCACATGGGGGCCGGCCTACGATATTTACTGAATTGTGTCCTAGAAACAGCATGCTACAACTTGTGTGCAAATTGCATGCAGGCATGAACACACACAGACACACACACACACACACACACGATTTTCCCATAGTGAGGCTTGGCAAGCAGTAACTTGCTACCAGGGGAAGTCATAACATTCCCTTCATCCATGCAGAGAACAGTCTTCTCTCTGCCCCTGTTCTCAGACATAAACCACACACACACACACACACTTCTCCCTTTGCTTTCATCGAGGGTTGGACGATATTAAGAAAACTGTATATTGATAGAAAGTCTCACGGTCTAAAACTGTCAGATCGAAGACCCCCAGCCGCACCCCAAGTTAGTGCTAACCGGTGTGGTCTAAAAATACATATGGAGAAGATTACAGAACCATGGGATCGGAGGATGTGCATTGCATATCTTTTATAGAAAAGATACAAACAGCCAGACCCGCTCAGATGCATGTCATGCAATGCAATACACTATAGTAGTATTATGTAGGCAGGTTGGAACATGTGGGTAGCTAGTAGCATTACGCTAGTGTCACATAATGCTACAAATCTTGCATGGCAGAATTGCAAAGTAAGCAACAAAAGCTAGTAGTTAGAAACGAGTCATGGTAACAGAACCGGCCAGCATTAAGCTAGCAGCAAGACAAGGACATGCCTACGAGCAACATGACATTGCTGCTAGCAAACAGATAGCATGATGATTGCATCCAGTCATTAAAAAGACCAATCAGTTAAAGGGTGGGTTTAATCTTCAATTCTGAAAGTGCCCATTCAGACAATGTCTCAGCACCAAGGTCAGTAACTAACAAGCGGTGCCTCCAGTCACACAAAGAAGAGGTTTTCGAGATAGACTACCATTCCCAATAGCATAGCCCACAATCCACAACCCTTCCCTGTGATGTTCAAGGACTGTACTTGAGATCACAACACCTCAAAAATGCCCCTGCGCAAAATGTCTGAAGTGAAAACAAGGGTATGCATCTGTAGCCAACAAAAAAACTACACATATGCAGACAGCACCGACTGCTAAAGGTATATCCAGAGATGCAGACTCGAGTCAAGAGAGTCACTCGAGTCTCCAAAAATGTGACCCTCGACTCGACTCAGGAATCTAGGTCAATGACTCACATTAGCTAGCTTTGAACTAACAACCATTCAGTGTGTGATATATGCATGTAATCAAATCTAGTTCTGCATTCAATTCCAAGCTTTTAGAGCTACATGAATAAAAATGACTCGAGACTCAACACGGACTCGTACCCCAAAGACACGGACTCGACTCGGACTCGTGAGTTGGGGACTCATGTACATCTCTGGGTATATCCCCGAAATGTGATAGAACTCATAGAAGCATCAATAAACCCCAGAGATATTGTAGACTCATGCTTGCTGTAGGAATTGTGACCAAACAACTATTGTGAAAACAAAGCAAAAGACATTTGGGGCATCCACACAGTCAAAAGTTATGAACCGGGCAAAAATCATGAATTCAGCCATCGTCTAAGCGTTGGCCTCCAAAGTTTCATCAATTCATGAACCTATCCTAGAGCATTAATACACCAAATCACCCGAAGGACATTACGTGACGGCGGAAAATGGAGAAGCACAACTCTAGATAGTGATTAGAAGCCTTGAAGCATATGCTAGTTCTAACGAGTCAAGTGAGCGAGTTCAGTACAAGCCGCAAGCAAGTAGTAGTAGACTAAACGCGCATACTAGTGATATACTAGCAAATGAGGATTTATTTTCAATGAATTCAATACGCACTGTAAGGCAACCACGAATTACGGTCCAAATATATCCAACAGTGGTTCCACACTGTTGCGTAACAATGTCTTGGATCCTAAGCAGAGTGTTATTGCATAATAACGGCTGTGTTTTACCAGCATACAGCCACTGTCTGGCTGCAAGCTAGGCCGATAGCCATGAAATGAATAAGATACGCCCCTTTATTAACCTTAGATACATTTTATTCAGTTCTTTCACATTCTAATAATTTCCTCCCTAGTGAAAAATCCAGCTATGACCAGCTTAAGCTGGTAGCTGGTTTTAGCTGGTCTTAGCTGGTTTGACCAGCTAAGATCAGCTAAAATCATCTTAAACCAGCTACCATCTTAAGCTGGTCATAGCTGGATTTTTCACTAGGGGTAAATCAAACGTGCTATTAGCTAGCTGCATAGACACTTGATTTATACACAGAAAAATAGGGAATGTGGCAGCTCAACTTTTAAATAAGCTTGATCAGCCTTATATGAAAATTAAACATTTCGGGAATTGAATTTGGCGTCCACCCGAGGAGGGCCGATCCTAGCGGCCAGGCAACATTTTAAAACACAACACACCCGTTTACACATGCACTGCAGCAGTGCCAGTAATGGTTACGTTTTCAATAACAACAACACAGGAACAGCACTCACAAATTTAGTAGAAAGCACGAATCATGTTACGGAATTTGGGCCATTTGTGATCTCAACACTCATTATGGACCCTAATAACCCAGTCTGGTATTAAGTGCTGGCTCTGTGGCGCAGTCAGTAGCACACCCGCATCCAGCACACCTAAGGTTCCTGTGAATGATCTCTCTCGTCCCACTTTCAAAACTAAACCTGTCAATAAAGTGGAATGATTGCGCTTAAAAAAAGCATAGCTAAAGAATATGATGATCGTGTGCTGCCCAGTAGCTCAGTCGGTTAGGCAGTGCACTGGAAAGCACGCATATGCCTTAATGGGGCGGTGAGTCGGTGGTTCGAATCCCACCACCGACGTATTTCCCGCATGTCTATCCCCCATCTTCACCTGTTTCCACTAAACCTAATAAATAAAGCTTGGAAAAAACAGCCTGAATGGGCTGGAAAAACATTTAAAGAATACGATGATCAATGCTTCATATTAATAACAGATAAATTGCTTTGTAGTTGAATGATCATAAGCAGCCATGTGTGGTTGACCACAGAAGGGCAGGGCGACACGCAACTATGGCAACGCTACCCAAAATTCACCTCCTCTGCGGTGGGACCATTGTTCAATGGAGGCCTCTGTTCTATACTGGTTACGTGTGACAGTGAGGTGACAGCGGACAGCTGAGAAAACATTGCTCACCACATCTCACTCCCTCCATTCGATGCATGTTTAAAAAAAAAATGGGGTGAAAAAGAACCCTCGCTCCCTCCCTCTCACTTAACTGCATTCTGATGCAGGAAACGACACCAAAAATCTCAGCGGAGTCAATACATAATTATCTCACCACATTTGATTTTGCGTGACCAAACCTCGGTCACACTAGTGACCTACTTGCTTCCATCTTCACCCCTGTTTGGATGCAGGGGGCTAAGCTGTACTAACAAAGTACTGCTGTGTGTCAGGGTGAGTGCACACTGCACAGTGCTAGTGTTCGGAGGCACCCCTGAGTAATAGCAGTGGATTTCACTTCAAAGAAGAGAGATGTCAATTTAGTATTAGAATGAAGATTAACAGATCATTAAGAAACCAAGTTAAGCCACTGCGGCGTATTCAAATTTGAAATCTTTTTAAATGTGTATTATATAATATATATTGTAATAATATTTCATTTTTCCAGAATTGTTTAAGCTAACAATATACACCAAATCTGTATATAATGCATGCCTATCCACTAGGCGGCAATCCAATTAAACATAATTAAATTACAATATTTTGTCAGCATTCTTCATATTCATTTTTACCAATCATGTCCATTTATGGTGTATTTTCAGAAATTATTGAATTAATATCAAACTTCTGTGAGCCAATAGGATGTTGTATTAGCACCAAACTACAAAAAAATAATGATTACATTCCTTGGAAATGATTGATTATAACTCGATAGTTCGCAATTACTTTTACACATTTGATTATTCAATGATTATTCCACTAATCCTTGCACTTGGGCTGGCTACCATCTTCGAATGGGAGCCAGCCAAAACAGGTCCGCGTACTGTGTGGGACGCAAGACATTCATTATGTGAAGATAGGGCTGTACGATTTTTCCAAAAAATAAAATCCCGATTTGCGTCTTTGAAATCTCGATTTTCGATTTGTTTCCGATTTTTTGAAGAAAAAGGACGATTTCACTCTTTCAAAAATTCTCTGAACTAAATAATCCGATTTTTTGCACAGCCCTTTGTGAAGACCAGCCGGCTATCATATTCGACAACACATTTAAATAAGAAATACAGCAGTTTCCCTGCACGTGCCTCCTTGGAGCCCCACCCCCATCATAAACTTCATGAAGACTGCAGTGAGTCAGCCGAGACATACTTTGGAGCCATAATATTTTCATTATTAATTAACTTGTCCCATAATCACTTACCGGACTGCTCCATAAAACACGGCACACCCTTACAATGTCGCCAGTTATTTCCTGGAACACTCATTGTGACCTTCTTTACTCCATAGAAAATTAAAAATGTTCAATTTTTAACACACGCATATATAAATATGCAGATATTAACAACTACATTTTTGACTTTTGGAACATGCGAGCATGAGATGAGCAGAGGTGTGCAATGCAAAGTCATTGGAATCTATGCATTTCATTCACCTCACCCTCGCCGGATGCCCCTCATGCTGCCCATGTTTAAGCTGCGATCTTGATAGCCCCTGACCAAGAAACCTATGAGAGTGACGCGGGAACAAGTGGATTGTTGTGGCTTGCCAGGCTAGGAAGGACCCATTTTGACAGTGGGAGCTTGTCCTCAAGCCCACAACCCCACACAACCAGCAGCTCCGTGTAGGAGGGTCTCTATTCTGACACCAAAAGGTACCTTTTGGCACAACCTAGTCCCCCAATCTGTCTCCCATCATGCACATCGCTCCATCACACCATTATGCTAAGTGTTGAATCACACACACTCTCCTAATTCCCATTCCCTCGCTTCCGGGATTATGAGGTTCACACACACACACAAGGTTAATCCAAATGCATCTGTGTGAGTGTATGTGTGTATACACACACAAGTGTGTGGGTGTGTGTGTGTGTGTGTGTGTGTATTAAAAGGCTCTAGATAGACAGGTGTATCGCCTATTATATCGGGCAGCCAACGCTTTCCTAAAATCAGATTAGGTTTTTAATTGGGAATTTGAATTTTTTTTCTTTTCAGCATTTTATTTTTAGCTAATAAAATACCTATTCTTACGTCTCTCTCAATTTGCAAATTTTAAAATCATACAATGTTATTTGTTAATCAATGTTTGTTATGACATCTCTAACGAGCACATTAGCAGACTCAGGATTTCTTAATTTATGTATTACTACTACCGCTGTGGTTGTTGTTGTTGTTAAACTTGAAATCAAAGTAATTGTCTCCAAAGTCAAATTCCAAAGTCTTCCATTGTCCGATATATTTTGAATGGGCAATAACCTGTAATCTGGACATCTGTGAATTTTTTTGGTAATCATTGTACGACAGTGATAGTGTTATCTTAGTGATGAACGATAAGCCACATCCAGTCCTTTGCCAGGGTCATATATTAAAGCCCCACTTGGAACTAGGACAGTCAATATACGTCAGAGATTCAAATTTCTAATGTATTAATTTGAAATTCAAGTTTCATTTATTTATTCATGTATTTGAGTGAAGAGTGGGGAGGAGACATGCGGCAAAGCTTGCGGTGAGAGAAGGCGGACTCACGACTCGTCTCTGCATATATATGCTTTGTAGTGCACCGTCTTTCATTTTAGAGTAATGCATAACATCAAGTAGGGTGGATTGCCCCAATGTGGGACTCCCAAGCTCTAGTGGCTCTGGCTCCTCCCTAAACTAACGAATGTCAGTGAAACTATGGTAAAAGCAAACTATGATAATGCGTCCAATACCTAGTTCAACAGTTCGACACTACATTTGGCGCAGTGGTTAGCACTGCTGCCTCACTGCTAGAAGGTCCTGGGTTCGAATCCCAGCCCGGACAGGTACTTTCTGTGTGGAGTTTACATGTTCTCCCCGTGTCTGCGTGGGTTTCCTCCGGGCACTCCGGTTTCCCCCACCACCAAAAACATAACCTAACCTGCTCCAGTCAGTGCCCCTGGCCAAGGCACTGGCTCAGAATCTGGAGTTGGCCCCCGGGCGCTTTGCACACAGCTGCCCACCGCTCCTCAGGGATGGGTTAAATGCGGAGGATGAATTTCACTGTACATGTGACGGAATAAAGTACGTTTACGTTTTACGTTTATTTCACCAACCCACCTTAGGCAACTGACTGTCCCACATTAGGCAGCTGCAAAAAATGGCCCACATTAGGGCAATCCACCCTACTGGTGAAGAGTGATGGCTGTAATGGAGGCACAGTAGCTTATTCAACACAAAATCTAAAAAAAAAAAAAATAATAATAATAATAATAATAATATAATAATCAATATAATCAATATATAATAACATTCTTTGCATTGATATTTTATACTTTTCTTTTTAGGTTAATAAATTCCACTCTGTACACCCCTGACTAACAGTAACTATTATAGGAGTGTATATGTATAACTGTGCTAAAGTATGTCTGACGCTTCAGCCAGACTCATGGGTCTGCAATGCCAGGCAGAGAGAGTGCTCAACAGATTTTCCGCTCTACCAAAAAAACATGTAAAAGTATGTAAAAAGAGGAGCCAGGGCGTGTCTCCACCTACTTTCTTTTTCTCCTTCTCTCCCTCGCTGTGCTATAATTTTGGTGCTGAAAAGTGGCGAGTTGAGGATGTGTCTTATGGAAGGGAAAAAAAAGGTTTTAACCTGATGTTATAAACCTCACCCTATATTTAAAATGGACTTATGTGTGTGTGCAGGTGCAATAAAACAAAATGTCATTGTGTGTGTATGTGTAAAACTCCTCTTTGTGGCTGCTTTCAGTGACATCACAATGAACGTAGGGACTAGGAACTAATCCATGGACTAATGTTGCCAAACCTAAGTGAATAGAATAGAACATTGTCATCGTTACAGTTTAGCAACCACAACAACGAAACTGAAAGAGTGCCCCCCGATCCTTCCATACAACCAACACAGGCCACAGCGACATAGCAACAATAAAAGAGTTAAAATGCTGTTAAAAGAAATCAGCAACAACAATAAGAGCCAGTAACGCAACATGTTTTCAGTGAGTTCAGTGGTTGGCAGCGTTCATTATCCGCACTGCCGTTGGAAAGAAGCTGTTCCTAAGCCTATTTGTCCTAGACCCCAATGACTGGAGTCTTCATCCCGAGGGAAGTTTCCTAAAGGAGTGGCCAGGGTGCGATGTGTCCTTTAGAATGTTCTCTGCCCTCCTAAGAGGGCACGAGATGTTGTCAAGTCAACAGTGAAATTTGATGATTTTTATTCTTCATTATCCTCCTTTTCAAATTGATTAATCATGCCGCCCGAAACGGTGGGAATGTTCTCTGAAATGAGATGGCACAAGGAAGCAAAACACTAGTAGATGAAAGGGTTATCAGGGTTATCAACTTTTACCCGCCACTTTTACAATCGATTGTTTACGACTTTACCTGCTGTAATCCATCATTTATAGTGGCACAAATTGCTATTGAAACATGATGACATTTCCCAAATAACTGCAATAAATGACACGGGTACCCACATTTTAGTCAATATTACAGTAATAACGTAAGACAGTCTTATATTACAGAATGTAATGCCTTCGTTTACCCACAAGGAGCAGTCTAAGGAGGTGAGGTTGCGCATTTCTCTGTGTGGCAAGAGAGCCAACACAAAAATTGCTACTTTGTGCTGCAAAAAAAAAGTTCATCATTGAGGAATCAAATTTGTTAATTATTTTGAACATATTCAATGTAACTATCAAATTAATAATAGCTTAATAAAGAACAGTCCATGGTTTTGAGGAAGAGATGATACGGGTTTGGCGCTTTATTCTTCTGTCATTGTTATGGATTTGATACCACCGAAGAGATTGTCAGAATTTTTTCTTGAGTCTCTGATCCGGATTAGACTGACTAATGTCCTAATCAGTGTTCCCATCTTGAAGAACATGATGACAATTTTATTTCATCCCTAGGGTGATGTCAGAATGGCTGAAAAAGTGATTCAATATGGGACAGACGAACCAAAAATGGCTAGCTTAGGTTCTCCAAATAGGGTGGATTGCCCTAATGTGGGCCCTTTTTTTGCAGCTTCCTAATGTCAGTTGCCTAATGTGGAACAGTGAAATGTAGTGTTGAACAGTTGAACTTGATGTCAGACCATAGTTTGATTTTACCATAGTTTCACTGTCATTCATTAGTTTTGAGAGGAGCCAGAGCCTCTGGAGCTTAGGTGTCCCACATTAGGCAGTGGCCCGCCCTCGATAATGCTGAAATTTGAATCTTAGTTTTCACAAAAAAAAAAACTAAGATTCAAAAATAACTGAAGCAAAATAACTGCATTTGATTATCAAAGTTCTTTCCAACAGCTCTATTCCAGTCGCGTGCTGGCATTCCTGGCTCAGATCTAAACATTGCTGATTGATAACCTATCATGGCATATAGCCCTTTTTCATGCCGCATTGCTGCGCAGTACTCTGTGTTATGGACCTTGCCCCCGCTGGTTGCCAAGGGGACGATACAGCCATATCTCTGGAGCGCAGAGCTATCGCACTCCCCAACGATGGTATCACGACGAGGCCGTACTTGGCAGCTACTGGAGTATCAGCGCCACTGACCCACTCAGGACACGCGTAGAGAAACGGACACGGAAATTTATGAAGCAAAAAAGGCCAACGAACTTCACGTTCACGCACTGGCGGACAAAATCAATCTCGCCTTATCTCTTTTTTTACTCTTGCTCTGCTTGTTCATCTTGTTCCCATGTTATTATTTTCAAAACTCTTTCCTCCCCTCTCTCTCCTCCTTCTCTTCTTTCCAGTGGCTCGTTTTCAGATACATTACAACTTGCTAGAGATGTGATTTTTCTTCAAATGAAAACATTCATCTCTAAAATGTTGATTTCAGATTCGATTCTGATTTTTGGAGGAGGAGAAAAAAAAAAATCACATCAAAATAGTGAATTGTATCACTCAAAATATATTGAGTTATATTGAAAATTCTAATATTTAAATGAGCTAGAGTGCCAGTCCCTGATAATTAGAGACAAAACAAGGAGACATGCATCTGTAAGAGCAGAAGGAGATGTACTCAAAGGCTGAGCAGCCTGCTGTCTTTCACAGCCAGGCCAAGTCAGGCCAAGCCCAGTTGGTAGTCCACACCGACCACGTAATTAGCTGTGACTGGCAAACTTTCAGGTCAGACAATCAAGCCATGCCTGTTCAGTGCCATAATCACTGATAATCCAAGCAGATAAAGTAGACTACGATTATGAGACAACAGTATATAATCAGATTAGGGCTGCACGGTTTTGCCCAAAAATAAAAATTGCGGTTTTTCCACCTTTGCGATTAATCGCGGTTTTATTCATTTATTTATTTTATTTCTTAATTACAATTAATAAATTGTACAGACACATAGCAAACATAGCAACATATTTTTAGAGGCAGGTAGCAGGTGCAGTAGCAACATTTTTGAGGAAATAAAAAAATATATATATTAAAATCAAATCTATTTTAAATGAAAAAAACAGCAGTATTCTCCTCCTCAAATTTTTGCAGACCTATGTTACTAAAAAACAATTTTGAAAACTAATAAATAAGTATATGAAAAAGAAAAGTAAGTTGAATAATATAAAATGCATTTCAAATGCATACCATATTCTCAATACAGCATAATAAATATATACTTGAAAAACAATATTATTAACCAACCGGATATTTTGCGGTTCGTTGCCTTGCTGTATAATTAACGAAGGTTCATTCTTTAGAACAGAGCGCGTCAGCTCCGTATACCACAGACAGTCGCGCGCCGCTCTTTTGTGTGCTATCTATATCACGTCATATGCGGTTGGAAGCGCATTAAGTGACAGGGTGCGCGTTCGTTTGGAAAGCCAGCGTATCCAGGAAGATAAACAAAGATCGCTTCCTCATGCAACGCTCCGTCGTTTAACTTCCAGACGTGTGGGCAACTCTCGCTATCTGTCACTCTTTTAAATGTTTAAATTATTAT
>OMKY01216841.1:0-10877 GCA_900302395.1 Bregmaceros cantori | reverse complement strand
TTTTCATAGGGCGTGGTGTCAGACTAAAGCTGACAAAATAACGATGATTCACGTACTTGCCGATTATCGATTTATATAGTATATTATATTATATTTTATGTAATTAGTAATAATTGCTATTAGTCATAGTAATGATTCCATTACCATTATGAAAATTATGTGTTACATTTAGGTTACTTTCAAATACAACCCCAAAAAATGTATGTATAAAAACTTTTTTGTTGACGTTTTTAACAAATTTAAAAAATTCAACACAAAACAACATGTCTAAGATTTAATTTTACTTGTTTTAAATGGATGAGATTGCATGAATCTGCCAGCATTCATAAATACCTGTCATCCCACAGTAATGTACTATTATTACTATTATATTATTATTATGTTGTCTTTTTGCTGTTGAAACTGTTTTTCTTTTATTTTTACACTTGTGCCTACCAATGCAACGCAATGACTTGAAACTTTCAACTGCGGCAACTAGCCCGACTCGGGCTGCAGATTGCTGCAACAGTAATGCATGCTGTTGCAACGTTCCTCCTGCAACCGTTCCGTTGCGTTGTGTTGCATTGGTGTGCACTGGCTCCGAACCGGTTCAAGGAAGTGAAACGAAAACCGAAAACTTGTGCAATTGTATGAGGAGCGGAAACAAAAATGAAAAAAGATATCTGCAACTGTTCTGGAACAGAAACGGAACATTATGAAATCCACAAAACCGGTTAAAAACGTTTTTTTTTTCATCCCTGTTCTCTATATATTTGAACATATCCTATGTCAGGGAGACTATTTCCGGTTGTGCATCCGTCCAACTTTCACTGTCAGTTATCAAGTCCCATGCATCTGGGGCTCCATCTTGTGGACAGACAAGGAAGCGAATGTAATGCCATTTGAAAGCCGGTTTCACGTTAAAACAGTTGCATTGAAGTCCACCAAATATATTTTGTCTTCATTATATCAAAACTTAACATTGCAGAATATAAGGAACTTTAAGAACGAACACAATTTTTGCGTTCCAAACCGGTTCAGGACCGATATTTTGTTGGCGGAACGGTTCCAAAAACTAAAAATTTGGCCTGCCGGAACCGTTCGGAACGGAACTTATTAAAAATAATTTTGTTTTCAAGCCTTGACACTGGCCATAAGTATACCAAGGTATTTGACAACATACCTGAAGTCAAATTACCCACAACAATATAATTTAATGATCAGTCTTTGTAAGACAACGCCTAAACAGGTTTGAGTTTAGAGAACGGTATCGCTCACCAGTGAACGACTTTGGACAACAAATCTCTAAATCTTGTACCAATGTTGAGGTCTAGGCCCTGGACTGGTCAGTTCTGCTTTCCTGTACTGTGATTATTTGAGTTATTATTTGTCATTGTTGGTTTCATGCTGTTATCTTGGGTTCAGTAATAAAGAATTTACAACTCAGCCCTCATCACATTGTCTTTGTGACCGTCATAAATGCAGTTTGTTTACAGTATGAAAATTTGACTGCATCGCAACGAGTCGAGAATCAACACAATCAACACCAATCTTTCTGCAGTGGGCGGTGTTCTGGAGTAAAAACCCAAGCTTTAGTTCTTCCACTTACCAACCCTAAAGTGTCCAGTAGTCTTAATAGGGTGCAGAGATGGCAAAAGTACCGGGATTATTTACTTGAGTAAGAGTAAAATACATTAGTAAAAAAACTACTCGAGTAAGACTACAAAGTACTGATCCAAATAGCTACTCAAGTAAAGCAAAAAGTATAGGTTCAGAAATGTACTCAAAAAGTATTTTTGAAAGTAAAAAGTACAAAGTACTACAAATAAAATTGTATGTAAAATGCATTTTTTAAATGTTAGTTTGTCAATGTTATTGCTCGAATAAATTAACAACTAGCCTAATGTATCTTATATCTCGGGACTAAATGAAATCCACTTATTAACTGGGACTGTACTCGGTACATCAGCGCCCCCTACTGACCCTACTACCCCGTCAATGCAAAAAAAAAAAGTAACGAGCCTGTTTTGGTAAAAGTAATGAGTAGAAGTACAGATATTTTTGTTAAAAATGTACTCACTACAAGTAAAAAGTAATCACAGAAAAATGTACTTCTAAAAGTACAGATACTTGAACATTTTACTTAAGTACAGTCCTTGAGTATTTGTACTTCGTTACTTGCCATCTCTGATAGGGTGTAACATTTGCATACTCATCCTACTTACTGCTGTTAGCAAACTGGGAAGCTAACACAAAAGGTGTTTTCATCATCAGTCTGTTCACGCACAATTCTTTTTTACTATATTTCAAATAACAAAAGAAAACACAAATCAACGAATGGGATGGTTTCTCTATTTTAATGCATTTGGCTTCTATCATTCATTTTGTTGTCCTGAAACATGTTGTTGTTTTTTTTTTCACGAGATGGAAAAAGCTTGAGAACTGAAGTAGCTTCCTGGTGGGAGATGAACAGTCTTCAAACATTGCTTCCTAGGTCCACAGCTCTGTCCGGTCAACTCAACGTCACGATTCTGTGCATCCGTCAGCATGATCGAGTCCCTGAGAGTGTGTGGCGTGTCTGCTGCATGCGTTAGGGAGAGGCTGGAGACGGTCGCTGTAGCTCATGTTATCGGCACCTTTTCAGAGACTTGCAAAGGTGGGAATTTGCAAACTCAACTCAGCTCAACAGATTTTTATATCGCGCCAAAATCGCAGCCGAAGCTGCCTCAAGGCGCTTCACAAAAGTGATTAAGTTTTTAGAATTAGATTCAAGGAGTATAGCAGCTCTTTACCTAACTACCTTTCAACCTTGATTTCCCAGTTAAGGACAGTAATTTGGGGTTGTTTACAGAACTCCTTTAACTGGAAAGAAGAGGAGAATTGAAATTTTCAGTAAAAAGTACTCGGTACATTAACTCTGCCTTTAGCGACACCCGTTGGGAACTGTTGGCACATATATTGATGTCATATCTCTCTCTCTTGGGCGCTTTCTCTCTCGCTCGCTCTCTCTCTCTCTTGGTGTCTCTCGCTCTCTCTCTCTCCCACTCGGCCTCTGTCTCTCTCTCAGGCTCTCTCTCTTGGGCGATTTTTTTTCATTCATTTTTTAAACTGAAAGTTACTCAGTACTTTCGCTACTTAAGTAACTTTTTAGTGGAATACTTTTTTACTTTTACTTGAGTAACTATTTGGATGACTACTTGTACTCCTACTTGAGTAATATTTTGCTGAGGTAACAATACTTTTACTTGAGTAATTTTTATGGATACTCTGCCCATATCTGGTAATTATACGATTTTTAAAAATTACAATAATCTCATCGTTCCTCCTTCTCGAACAGTAGGTGAACGAATCTTTCAGGTGAACTGATTCCATTGATTCCGTTCGTGAAACCCATCGCTACTTGTCTGACGCAATTTGCTCCACGACTTCCGGGTGTGTCGTCACTTCCGCCAGAGAGATAAACGTAAAGAGCGGACACGTAATGGAACGGTGCTGGTGACAGCAGGCACCATGGTGGCTGGAGTGAACACCAATGTCCTCGGAATAGGGAACTTATATTTTAGTGGACTGGGAATTTATAAAATGAATTGCCGAACACTGTTTTCTTTTAGAACGTTTTTCCGAATGGGGTGACCGAAGAGTTGGCGCCTCGTTCACCCCAGTTGCTCAGCTGCGACCCCTTGTGGCTGTCTCCCATAATGCACGTCCATGTCCTCTCTTTACAGCCTGGCAAGCCAGACCCAATGCATCGTCCACGAATTGCACATCGCTAGACGCTGCGTCTAGCGATGTGCAACTCGTGGACGATGCATTGGGCTGGCTTGCCAGGCTACTCTCTTTACATATATCGCTCTGATCTCGATGCACAACTAGTGGTCCTCATACAAACTCACGAAGGTCGCGTGTGGTTTTCAGATATGGGCAGAGTATCCATAAAAATTACTCAAGTAAAAGTATTGTTACCTCAGCAAAATATTACTCAAGTAGGAGTAAAAAGTAGTCATCCAAATAGTTACTCAAGTAAAAGTAAAAAAAAGTATTCCACAAAAAAGTTATTCAAG
Organism: Bregmaceros cantori; assembly: GCA_900302395.1. Taxonomy (NCBI): domain Eukaryota; kingdom Metazoa; phylum Chordata; class Actinopteri; order Gadiformes; family Bregmacerotidae; genus Bregmaceros; species Bregmaceros cantori. The sequence goes on along the minus strand of OMKY01216841.1, from coordinate 6,837 downwards.
TGGCGAAAGTACTGAGTAACTTTCAGTTTAAAAAATAAATGAAAAAAAAGAAGATCGCCCGAGAGAGAGAGAGCCTGAGAGAGAGACGGAGACCGAGTGGGAGAGAGAGAGAGCGAGAGACACCAAGAGAGAGAGAGCCTGAGAGAGAGAGAGACAGAGACCGAGTGGGAGAGAGAGAGAGCGAGAGACACCAGGCTAGAGGCTAGTAAATAATGAGTATCCACGATTAATTGAGAAGGGAGAATTAAAATGAATCTTGAATCTTTATGATAATGAATGAAATGATCATATACAGTACAGAGAGAGAAACACATGACAATGTTTAGGTTTGTTATACTTTAATTCAACACAAACAAGCAAATTCAAGCATACATAGTGCCATTTCAAAACCCCTACAATGTTGAAATAAGCAAAACACTCATAATTACACAGCCTTCAATGGAAGTCCACCGTCCCTACTTCGGGAAGTGTTAATCACACCTTTGGTAGTCCACTAGTCTGTTGTTATCATGGCTCACATGGGGGGAGACGAGTTAAGACTGGGTCAGGTAAACCATAAATCAGAGATCTGACCAAGTCCCTCTTTCAAGTCTCAAGTCCTTCTTGGGCAAGTCAAGTCCCAAGTCAACTCCAAGTCAAGTCATCATTAACATGCTGTCATTTTAGCTCCAGAATCTGATTTTAATAAAGTCAAAAGCAAGCAATAGTTTGGCTTTTATAATAGCATCGTTTGATTTCTTGCTACTTTATTCAAATCAGATTCTGGAGCTAAAATGACAGCATGTTAATGATGACTTGACTTGGAGTTGACTTGGGACTTGACTTGACTTGCCCAAGAAGGACTTGAGACTTGAAAGAGGGACTTGGTCACATCTCTGCCATAAATGCATCACGTGGTTCAACGATAGCCCGGCAAGCCAGAACCAACGAATCGTCCATGCATTGCACGCAAACTAGACAGTCTGGTGGGTCTGGTGGGTCTGGTCGCAGACCAATCAGATCTGGGTGGTCCTTGTTTGAATGGAGACATGGGCCTCCAAGCCACTTGCCACGTCATTTGATAACTTCATTTGATTGGCACTTTGATGATTGTTCTAGTCGCGTGCAATCAGGGCTTGAAAACGGAATTAATTTAAAAAAGTTCCGTTCCGAACGGTTCAGGCAGGCCTATGTTTAACATTTTCGTTCTCCGAACCGTTCCGCCAACAAAATATTTGTCCTGAACGCAAAGATTTCGTTCGTTCTTAAAGTTCCTTATATTGTGCAATGTTTAGATAAAGTTCATACGAAATATATTTGGTGGACTTCAGTGCAACTGTATTAACGTGAAACCACGCTTAAAATGGCATTACATTTGCTTCCTTGTCTGTCCACAAGATGGAGCCCCAGATGCATGGGGCTTGACCCATTCCCGCTGTGGATGACGTCGGGGGGAGGAGGCCAGGGATATGCAACTGCCAGCAAAGAGAAGATACAACTGTGGACATGCATAGACTTAAGAGTGACAGAGAGGACGAGACTGTGAAAGGTATGCAGTCGGTACCGCCGCCTGCTAAAGGGCTTTCCCCGAAATGCGATGGGACTGGAAGCGTCAGTAAAACCCAGAACTATTGTAGTCCGGCTTTGTGATGGAATTGTGACCATTCAGGGTTTTTTGTCAGTGTCTAAGAATTGTAAGGTGCTGTTCCTAAAATAAAATAATCTCGACATATCTCAGTAAATCCACCTCATAGAGTATGGGCATACAAGTGTTATCACACACAGCCATCTTGAGAGATGTTATATGAAATAAAAATGATATGCTTTTATCTTAAAATCAAATAACTATTGTGAAAACAAAGCTAAAGAAATTTGGACCGAGCAAAAATGTGGCCATCTTGTAAGTGATGGTCTTCAAAATCTCATCACTTCATGAACCTACCCCTGGAGCATTAACGCACCAAATCTGGGACAAATGATGAATTCATTAGCTTGAGATCGTTTGTTAGTTCCTGCAACCCCTTTAAAACATAATCCACTTTCTATTTTGTGCTTGTATCGTTACTGTTAGTAAATACATAATGAAGTGCATGTCTGAATCTATCTAGCGCTGCCTAAATGGTGATTCCACAGTCCTTAGTGGAAAGACTTTGTCATCATCGTCATCATCAGTTTAAGATCGGTTCGCCAGTAGCCACTGGGTTGCAGAGATGTGACCAAGTCCCTCTTTCAAGTCTCAAGTCTCAAGTCCTTCTAGGTCAAGTCAAGTCAAGTCCCAAGTCAACTCCAAATCAAGTCATCATTAACATGCTGTCATTTTAGCTCCAGAATCTGATTTTAATAAAGTCAAAAGCAAGCAATTGTTTTGCTTTTATAATAGCATTGTTTGATTTTTTTTGCTACTTCACTAAAATCAGATTCTGGAGCTAAAATGACAGCATGTTAATGATGACTTGATTTGGAGTTGACTTGGGACTTGACTTGACTTGCCCAAGAAGGACTTGAGACTTGAGACTTGAAAGAGGGTCACATCTCTGCTGGGTTGGACTAAGCCTTTGAACGGCTACTAGCGTTCTTCCACGCTGTCTTTCTCAAAGCCCTGGAGATAGCTGTTTCCCTCCTGACGTGAAAATACGTTTGGAGAAGGCAGGTTACTGAGAGACACAACTCAGTAGCCCCGTTTACATGGACATTTTTAAAAATCTGATTACCGTATTTTCCGGACCATTACGGTATTTTCCGGGTGCGGGGTGAACCCCGGGATCCCTTCACGCTTTTCCACATGCTTTGGATCCACCGACAGACGTCAGAAGATGATGCTCGTCTCATGCGGCCAGGGTTTGTAACAATTTATTGTCGTTTGTCATCGAAGACAGGGGCTGTGTCCGAAATCGCTCCCTAACCCCCAAATAGTGCACTATATGGGGTGCACGCCATTTTGTAGGGGTGTCCGAATTCTCCATGTACCCTAGATAGTGCACTGAAAGTATCCCACAATGCACTGCGAAATGTAGTGAGCATCGGATGTACCCTAGACGGAACAATACAACCCATAATGCATTGCGAGACGTTTTAAAATGTGACTTTTGGCAGCTTTTAAAAATATATATATTTGTATACAGACCTGCTGGAGAGAGAAAAAAACAGAATAGCCGCATCACCTCATAAGCCACATTGTTCAAAGTAAGGGAACAAATTTACGGCTTATAGCCCGAAAAATACGGTAAATTTAGGCGCATCAAATATATAAATATATATAAATATTATATATATATATATACAATATATTTATAATATAATATAAATACTTTTATTGTCTACGCGGATAGCCGACTGGCATAGACCACGTCTTTTAATCCGCTTCGAAGTTTATTCCGATCCACTTGAACCAGATCCGTGGAGGTGTATACATGAGCACTTTTGAATTGGATCTACATATAAGCAGATTATATTTAGGCTTTTTGGTACCATGTAAACGGGGCTAACGGAAGTGAGAACAGGTGCCGATGAGAAAAGCGGAAAGACTGAAACTTGTGTCTGCTGCTCTATTAATATTCAATACCTTACTAAAATGAGTCCCAGTGTAAACTTTATCCGTCCGTGCTGATCAGCTGAACGACGGCAGGTGGGTCGTCTGCCGTGGGCGGGTCGTCAAAACCGTACACGGCGCACAGCACCGTCCACCAGACGGCTCGGGAGAAGAACCTCACCGCGTGGCCCGCGCCTCGCACGCCGCGCCACATCAGCTTCAGGGTCCCACCGCCCCCGCTCATCACCTGACCTCCCATCTCCGACGCCACCGCCCCTACGTAGCCTTCCGTGTCGTCCCACAGCCGGCCGGCGAGCAGCCGACCGAGCCACCAGGCGTACTCGCCCACCTCTCCCACGATCCCTGCCGAGTTGCAGAGCAGGGTCCCCGCGCCGGCCACGCCCGCGTAGCAGCTAGCGAGCAGCTCGCCCGCCATGGCTGCGGTGCAGTGACACGTGGCCGATCCACAGCCGTACAGAACGTCCCAGAGCAGCTCCAGGGCCCAGCGGATCCAGGAGGCGACTCCGGCTGGAATCAGGTACAGCAGGTAGGCTACATCTCCGGGCAGCGCGGCGAGGACAGCCAGGTCCTCCTGGAGAACATACGCCGCCTGCAGGAAAACAACGATGACAGGGGAAGTCAACGCTTGAGCAATAGGGCTGGTTCACGTGATGCGGTTTTTAAGGTAACACGGTGAAGTATACTCAGATATGGGCAGAGTAGCCATAAAAATTACTCAAGTAAAAGTATTGTTACCTCAGCAAAATATTACTCAAGTATGAGTAAAAAGTAGTCATCCAAATAGTTACTCAAGTAAAAGTAAAAAAGTATTTGTAGTATTAAAAGTATTTCGTTCCTTGAACCGGTTTGGAGCCCTGACCCTAGGCAGTCTAGTGACTAGTGTTACCTGTCCTGGTAGGTTGGTTATGGTGGACACCGCAGGTCGCAGTGGAAGTGTGAGGATGTAGGCGGCCGTGGATATCACGTACACCACCGTGCTGTTGGCGTCCGACTCGTCCGCGTCTCCCAGCTCCGTCTCGGCCGTTTCGACCCCTCGGCCGTCCTCCTCGGCGGTGCCTGCGCTCGTCCCCACCGTGTCGGCTTCTTCGGGCTCTGTTCTGCTCTCTGCTTCCGTTCCTTCTGCAACGCTCCCATCATCTTCTTGAACTTCTGCCTGGTCAGAGGAGTGATCATCTGCTAACAGCGCCTCTGCTGCGACGCTCGCCGCCGCGCCGCAGCCCCCGGCGAACAGCTGCGTGACTCCCAGGATCCCTTCCAGCTCCGTCAAGCTCACGTCTCTCCTCGGTCCTCCACTGGTTTCCTGGACGAAGCCTGCACCGAACTCTTTCTCCTCCTCGCCAGACGACGGGACGTCGCAGCAGACCGCAGACCAGAAGAGCTCCTCCCCGCCGCAGTCCTCTTCTCCACCCGCCAAGCGGCCTTGTCCGGTGAGGACGTAGAGATCCCCAGACAGGGCGCTGCACCGCGGCCGGACCGAGGAACGGACCAGGCTGGCCACCGTGGAGTCCCACGCCTGGAAGGGGGAGTCGTCCGAGTGCCCTGAGTCGTCTCCATCTGTCTGGAGCAAGGCAGGAACTGGTGTTGTTGGATCTTCATTCTCCACCTGGAAAACAAAATACATGATGTTATTGTTATGTTATTGTCAAATCATAACAATGTTATGATTTGATGACACCGTTAGAATGTAGCACGTTAGGAGGTTATGTCTTACGAGAGCAGCATATGCACCACACTATGAAGGTGCCACATGTATCTTCAATACATAGATCTTTTTTCGTTAGTACTATTTACATTAACTTGGCCTTTAGCGACACCCGTTGGGAACTGTTGGGCTCTCGGACGCTCTCTCGGGCATTTTCTCTCTCTGTCTCTCTCTCTCTCGGGCTCTTTCTCTCTCTAATATTACACACATACACAAATTACTTCTTCCATGAGGATATGAAAAGCAGGGTGATTTCTGGGAATCAATGAGGGGCATTCAATTACATTTTGAAAAGAAAATGTGTTCTAATTTATTTCATTTTTACTGAAAGTTACTCAGTACTTTCACTACTTAAGTAACTCTTTGTGGAATACTTTTTTACTTTTACTTGAGTAACTATTTGGATGACAACTTTTGACTTTTACTTGAGTAATATTTTGCCGAGGTAACAACACTTTTACTTAAGTAATTTTTATGGCTACTCTGCCCCTATCTGCTTATATGCCCATACTATAGTGCCACCACCTGGGCAGGTTCATTAAACATGGTTACAACAGATCCCCTCAGGGGTTACATTACACACAGCACACACAGGAGAGCCGGAGTGTTCTAATAATAATGTACTGATATGTAGGCGTATACATGTCTCCAGAGATGGGCAGTAACGCATTACATTTACTCCATTACAATTTTTGTGTGTACTTTTTTACTTTTGGAGTACATTTTTCACAAGTTACTTTCTACTTGTACTCGAGTAAATTTGAGGTGAAAAAAAATACTTTTTACTGAAATGTCAGTAAAAAGTACTCGTTACATTAACTCTGCCTTTAGCGACACCCGTTGGGAACTGTCGGCACATATGTTGGCGTCATATCTCTCTCTCTTTCTCTCTCTCGCTCTCTCTCTTGGTCTCTCTTCTCTCTCTAATATCTCTCCTTCCAGGAGGACATGAAAAGCGGGGAGATTTCCGGGGATTGTAAATCAAGAAGAGGCATTCACTTACATTTTGAAAAGAGATTTTTTTTTTTACTGAACGTTACTTAGTACTTTCACTACTTAAGTAACTTTTTTGTGGAGTACTTTTTTACTTTTACTTGAGTAACTATTTGGATAACAACTTTTGACTTTTACTTGAGTAATATTTTGCTGAGGTAACAATACTTTTACTTAAGTAATTTTTATGGCTACTCTGCCCATATCTGCATGTCTCCACTAACTAACATAGTGGGCTCATTTATTGCCCCGCCCTGCTCACCAGTACTGTGTGGGTTTGCCCGACAGAAAAAGTCCCTTCGGGAGCAGTGGCTAAAGGAAGGCTTGTCCACACTCACAGAGGACGAACAGGAGGAGCAGAGGAGGAATGCTGAACAGGATGAGGAACACAGCCTCATCCTGCAGGACAACATCCTCAGGTGAGGAGGGAACGTTACGGTTACGGTACGTAACCATGGTTCTCTGAGTGAAGAGACTATCTCTCCACCCAGTTACATATTCCATATGTACGGGAACTGACCCCACGTGGGTCAGGTGACGTGGATAATTCTTTAAGACACACCACCTGTGGAGGTGGCCTAATGAGGCTATAAAGGCACCTGGGTGCCTAGCG
>OMKY01216823.1:0-14747 GCA_900302395.1 Bregmaceros cantori | reverse complement strand
GGGTATATATTTGGGGAGCGGGAGATTGTTCCCTCTCTGAAGTTAAACGGGCCGGCTCACGTTGTGAAGTCCCTCAACCCCATTCGTCAGGTTGTGCACCATACACACACACACACACACACACACACACACACACATTCCTTACGTAGTACCTCTACGTACCCTTTAAAACAAAACATGTCTGTTTTGAGTAGATCCTGGCATCTTGTGAATGGTCTTCAGCATCTCCCAGCTTCCTGTCATTTCAGGAGTTCCACTGACCACATATCGGCGCCTAATATCCGCCACCCTCTCGTCACACTTCCTATGACAATGCACTAAGGCTGCCGGCCTTTCATTGTCTGTTGTGTAAGCACGGCCTCCTTCAGCCGAGGAGTCTGCAAGACAGACTGAGAGGAGGATCCGCATACATTTGCTACTCTGCTGGGAACACATGCAACGAAATTACTGTGTAGTTACCAAGTAGTTACCAGTTAATGATATGGTAATAAGCGTAGCGTTACCTTTTAACATAATTACACAGGACTTCTCAGGGTCTGTAGTTACCAGTTAATTATATGGTAATAAGCGTAGCGCTACCTTTTAATATAATTACACAGGACTTGTCAGGGTCTGTAGTTACCAGGTAATGATGATATGATAATAAGCGTAGCGTTACCTTTTAATATGATTACACAGGACTTGTCATGGTCTAGTTTAGGGCTGCACGGTTTTGCCCAAAAATAATAATTGCGGTTTTTCCACCTTTGCGATTAATTGCGGTTTTTAATTGCGGTTTTATTTTTTTATTTTTTTATTAATTACAATTATTAAATTGTACAGACACATAGCAAACATAGCAACATATTTTGAGAGGCAGGTAGCAGGTGCAGTAGCATCGAATTGCCTAACATTTTTGAGGAAGTAAAAAATATATATATTAAAATCAAATCTATTTTAAATGAAAAAAGCAGCAATATTCTCCTCCTCAAATTCTTCCAGACCCATGTTACTAAAAAACAATTTTGCAAACTATAATAAAGAAGTATATGAAAGAGAAAGGTAAGTTGAATGCATACCATATTCTCAATACAGCATAATAAATATATAATATATAACAATAATATTAACCAAGCGGATATTTTGCAGTTCGTTGCCTTGCTAAACGATATAAAACATATGTTTCTGTTTCACATGTTTGAGCAAACAGAACAAATAAAAAATAAAATATGTTTTTTCAAGTCGACTCAAGAAAAATAACAGCCTCCCGAAATAATACCAGTATGACACATGACAGAACCGCTGCAATACACTTGCCACACAGGGCAATTAAACGCGATGGGTATCCGATCTAACGGCAACCGTATAGCTTGACGTTCCCCTGCACTATTGCTGGATGTATCTGTGTGCAACACGGACACTGGAACAACAGATGCCTTGGCTTTGCGCATGATGACAATCTCGTCCAGCCGCACTTTTCTCAGGGACCACGGAACGCGAGGGTGCGATTTAAAGCTGCAAGCCGCGGGAACATGGTAGCATGGGCCGGCGCGACTCTGTGGTCGGCGGCGGCGGCTCGCTTGTTCGCTGTTCCTGCAGCTTGCAGCTTTAAACCGGGCCAGTCCACCTGGCCTCAGGGAGTGGGGTGTGGGGGTGTATCGCGCCCCGCGGTTGGCTTGCGCGCCCTGCGCTGGCTGCAGTGAATTTTTTTGTCATCTTCCCAGGACACCGGGTCGCCGTTAATTTTAAGACCTGACACACACACACACACACACACAGAGAAATACGTTAAGTGTGGCGATGCACTTAAAGGCGTGCATGGGGATTTTTTTAAGACAGGAGACACGAAACTGCGATTAAAACCACAACCCTCGTGGTCTATTAACCACAAGGGGGCGCACCGAGGTTAACCTACTTTTGCGGTTTATCATTCAGCCTTAATATGTATATGTATATATATGTATATATATATGTGTGTGTGTGTGTATATATATATATATATGTGTGTGTATATATATATATATATATGTATATATATTACGTGATACCACCAAAATGTCTACCGCCACCAAGCCGTGACATCACGTGGCGCAGCCCTATTCTTCTGATAATTGGTATTTTTAAAATATAGTTGTAAGTACTGCAGTTATTATTTTTGTTGTAATCACATTACTGTCATTCTGAAGTGTGTGTGTTGCACGCAGGTGTGGATGTGTGCATGTGTCTATGTGTGTCTGTTATTGTCCGACTTTTTTCCATGCACACACAGATTAGAGGGAGAGATACGAAGGACAAAGAAAACGATAGCACCCCCCACCCCTCCTTTTCATTATCTGCTCTTTGTTCTGCTCTTTTTACCTCTCATCCCATCCTTCCCCTCCTTCACTCCCTCCCTCCCACCGCTTCTCTCCTCTTCTTTACCTCCCCATGGGGTAGTGGGAGCACGTATTGCTGGCCTGTTTCGACACGTCGGGAACTGAGATCATAGCCATGACATCATTTCAGCCGACCGTTGCATGGCGGCATCTTTTTCCACTGCCTGGTTTATTTCTATATGTACTAGAGGGTTCAATGACTATGTCTATGAATCATTGGCCGTGTCCAAAATCGCTCCCTATCCGCTACTCCCTACTCACTTATAGTGGACACTAGAGTCAGCGCCGGCAAAATTATTATAACATTATAAAATTTGAAAATCATCACAGAAAATCAAAAGTGCTTTATAACTATTTGCCGTGGTCGGTCGCTATGGTGGTCGTTGCAGGCCTAATGTTAGCTATTGCTAATTTCAGTGTGAAGTTGGGCCAAACTATTTCTCATAGTGGTCTTTTACTGAAATGTAACTGATAGAGAGTCACGCCTCCATTATGCTGATTGGTTACAAGCTGTGACATCATCAGATGTCCCCTCCCATCGGCTATAAATCAGTGATGTTCGCTGCTTTAGCTCATAGCTTCGCTTAGCTAGCCGATACACGGCCTATGTCCAGTATAGCTTAATAAATGAACCCTCTAGACATATTCGTGTATCAAGACTGTTCATTTCCTCTATGTGGCCATAGAGCTGCATGATTTTGGAAAAAATAAAAATTGTTGATTAACCCGTCCAAATTAGGATTTTAGATTCGATTTCAATTTTAAAAATATATATATATATAAACGCTTGTTTCTAGTTTGTAAGATGCGTCCTGCAATGACCATAAATTGCCAGCACGGGGCAATGTTTTCTACTCTCGCTTTTAGATGTGCAGACACAGTTCAACTACTCCATTACAAACGAGTGAAATATAGTAGAGTACAAAATGTGTTAAAAGATAAATGGATAAGTTAGATGACTGCAGTGCAACATTGTGAGTGCAACTTTTAACTCGCTAGTGAACTCCTCGCCACGGGCAACATGGAGGAGCGACGTAGACAGCACTGTTCTAAACTATCATGCCCTGTACCAAAATACCGGGTTAAACTCGTACGGCTCCATTGTTCGGCTGGTCCATATATTGGCGTTGCCGACCATAGCAGCACATCCCGAGGCAATGCGGTGTCTCGAGTAATGTTATAAAAATGTGTCAAATTGTTTGAAATATTGTCTTTCGCGATGTGGAAGCCCCTGGAATCTTCATCAGTTTTGTAGCGACAGACCACAGAAAGTTTGGGACAGTGGCCCAGCCATCTTTGGCCGGTAGCATAACAACACACTGTTCCGCTGGAGGTCTGTTTTCTAGGTGTTGGAAAATATTTGTTGTGCTACTATCCTACTATACTAGCACCGGAACACTTTTTGCATAGTTGCAAAGCCAGATGTAAAGTGCCATTTCGCTCGGAAACTAGATCAGTGCTGCCTGCAGCGACGCGCCACTGCAGCGTGGAGGAACTTGTGTGTATGGAGAAGGGGGGCGTGTCCGAGGGGGAAACACGAGGCGCTACCGTAAATGCGCTGCGTGATGGGAGAATCAATTTCACTGTATTTGCCATCGTCCGAACAAATAAATCAGATTTTGATTTCAAATCGATATATCGTGCAGCTCTATGTGGACTCCTTATCCAAGTTGGTATTACAATGGTGTCAGGAAAAAGTCTAAAATTTAGCCAGATGATTCCTGCAAGAATTCTGACTTACACACTCAGGCTTTCGTATTTTTAATCTCTAATCACCGTTCTGTTCCCACACAGGTTCCTCAGGTGTGTCGGTGGTGAGCCTGCATCCGTCACCTCCCCCCATGGACCTGCGTGTGGCTGGGCGGGGCTTGCCCGGACACGCCCACTCTGACACGGCACTGCTTACTCCGCTACACACGCCCCTACTCCTGGGGGCGTTCCCCACGCAGAACCCCTGCAATCCCTACTCGCAGAGCCAGCTACACATTCGGGTATGTACAGAACGTGTATGATTTCACGGACAATGATTTCGCTTACACACAACAGTAAGGCTTGAATCCCATCAACCGGTTTATTTACATGCAAGCAAACAGTTTCAATGCAATCATGGACATTAGAGAGACAGCATCACTTCCGATGAGTAGATGACCAGACAGGATGGTCTGGGCAACGTATCCGACATTCAACCTGAACCAGGCGCCCTGGCCGGTGCAACCGATAGCAAGCAACGGACTGGGGCGGATACAGGGGATCTGCTCAGTAGGAAGTTGATGAATTGATTAGCACTAGGCCGCGCAAGGTCATGAGGTGTCGATCATACCGTACCTGGATGAGGCAAGGCTGTCGGTGCGGCCGGCAAGAACCCGACCACGTCAGAATTGGAGGATCTACGTAATATGAGGTTAATGCATAGGCATGGCACGAGACAGAATGGCCCGTAGTCACGAGGTACATCAGTCATACTGAACCTGAACCAGGCGGGGCAGTTGGTGCGGCCGGCAATCACCTGACTGCAGCAGATACGGAGGATCTGCGCAATATGAGGTTTGTGCAGCAACATGGCACAAGACTGGAGAGCCCGCGGTCGTGAGATACGTCAGTCATTCTATGGATATGTGGAACAGAACAAAACGAACCAAACAATTAAACAGACAAATGGTGTTAACAGTGACACATTAGGGTAGGTTTTAGTGAACACATGGAGGTACGAGGAAGTTCGTGAACAGTGGGACTCTGGGTGGGGGAGCTCGAAAGCTAGTCCCGTTGAGACTGTAGGGTACGTGGAACCAGAATGGGGTTATGGCCAGTGCTGAATGGGGTTAAACTATGCCCTAAGATCTCTGTGCCATGAGGACAGTTACAATTCGGACCACCTACCTTTCAGTCTTCAAGACTCTGGTCATTGGAACGTCTGCTCTAACAACAGAGGTACAGCCAGCTCCAGATCCAGATATTGGTGATGGGAAACACTACTTGACAACCGAACACACAGATTCTGCGTTCAGCCCCATAGTCTTGTTGTAAACGTAGGGCCGTGAGATCTAAAATAGAAATCCATTTAATTCTACTAACATGATCCCAAGGACGCTCAAAAACAATGCTGCCAGGTGGTAGGAGGAGAGGAAGACAGAGAAAGAGATGGGAAGATAACATCCAAGTTGCAGGCTGAGTGACACCATGCCAATGGCAGAGAACAGAGAAAGAGATGGAGAGGGCTGGTTGCATCGTCTTCGGTGGTGCCCCAGCCAGACTACAGGAGTGATCATGATGATAATTTTATTGACAATATACACAACAGTGGAATTGTCCTTGCACAGTTATAAGGGACTTTTGAAAGTATGCAGTTTTGCAACAAACGCATAACACCCTTCCACCCTTTTTAGAAACACTTGTCCCAGATGACCTCACCGCGAATATAATACATCTTTCAGTTCACTCTAGACTAAAACCCTGTTTAAAGGGGAATTTCCAATTTATTCAAAGGCGGAAGTACCAATTTCTTTTAAGAAGAAGTTCCATACAAGTTTTTTTTTTCAACACATTTTAACTCTTTTCACTGTCAAACATTTTCATTTTGTACTGATGTTTGCAGGGCCCGTAAAAATCCTGTGCTAAATATTTGGTACCGTAGAAGCTGGCCCTCTGACGCAGCGACTAAGACCATGGCTTAGATCACAGCACACGCACCTCACGGTTATTTACGGCACGTCCGTCAGGCAGGCATTTATTGCATACTTCTAATTTTGTCTGTTATTATTCTCCTTGTTATTATGCGTTGTATCTTTGCAAAAACCTATCCTTGTTTTTATTTCTGAACAAACAATATTTAAGTCACAAACTCATTTTGACTTGACAAGGCATCCAACATATCACTCCATGAGTATTACATTGTTGTTAATACTATAATACTATACTAATACCATTACTATTATTACACTGCTGTAATTTTTTGTTCTTTTTATGTTCTGTATTATTACATGCTGTATCACGGGATGAACACATAACCGAAGTCAATTTCCATGTGTGTGCTTACACAATTTGGCAATAAAGTGATTCTGATTCTCATTCTGATATGTATCTTTTTAAAAGGTAAGGTTAATAGTAAGCTGATATTTCCCGCAGTCTCATCCCACTCTATCCGCCTCCCAGCTGGCCTTTGTCCCAAACTGCCCTCCTCAATAAGCCGCCACACGGTGACTTATTGGGTGACATCAAATTACCTCTGTGGTTGTTGGGATATGGACATTCACTGGGGCATGTCTGACAGTGTGGCGTCGCATCAGCCTCCCATTGTGCCAAGTACAGTGGTTGTCCCGTCACGACCTTTCATGCGGTATAAGGCTGATATATCCCTCCCCTCCACATCTCCCAGCAAAAGGGCTGTTGCACGGTGTCCTCATGGCTTGGCGGCGGCAGACATTTGTGGTGGTATCTTCGCAGTCAGAACAGGCAAAGAGCGATATTTGCATAACATTTCCCCTTTAAAAGTCTTCCATTATTGATTATTGATTGATAGGAAATCGCCAGCAGATGGCATCTTAACTATGTCCATTGTATTTGCCCCTATACAATGGATGTCAAGTGGTAACTAATACTTATTTTTGGGGGCGCATGCTTTATTTTTCAATCTTTATCGAGAGCGATAGTGACAGGATTAAATAGGGAAAAGGGATGAGTCGTTGAGACATTGCAGAAAAGCCGGAGTGGGTATCAGAATAACCCGCGGCACTGCTCGACCTATGGTCCGGGGGTCACACTCTATAACCACTCTGCCACCGTGCCCCATGTAACTAATACCACTTAACCGTACGTATACATATACTTCACTGTACATGATACCAGCAAAATGCCTGCCGTGTGCAGCAGCGCTATTGAGTATACATGGCCGTGCTAACGTTAGCCTGGGACATGAGGCAGCGAGGAAAGAAATGAGATCCATTACGGTGAAGGTCTGTTCTCTGCTGTACCATTGTTAGCGACGGATTGTGCCCATTTTCACAACTTCCTGTAAGCAACACCGGAGATAGGGGCTGGCCCCATGTTGCAGCGGATTAAGAAAATAGTCATGTTGCTGTGGCTTAGATCTCAGCACACGCAGCGCCGTGAGATCACGTTCCCTCACTGTCATATACTGCATGTCCACTTGTTCCCGCTCTCTCATTTCCTTTCATACTACCGCTGTCAATGAATGAATGGGAAAAATAGCATGAGAAAATTCCTATAAAACAACAACACCACCGGAATACCGTTTATATTCCCCATTCGACTCCCACCAGGAGCTCCCTTCTGATCTATGGCTGTGACTGCCTATATAGTACACTCAACAGCAGCGGTCGACATTTCGGACACTAGTCGGCGCCGTCAAAATAATACCATTATAAGATTCAACAATCATTACAAAAAGTCAAAAGTACCTACATTTATAATTATTTGCTATGGTTAATCGCTATTTACTCCCGCTGTGCAATGTTTTTGTATTTTAGGTCATTTTTAATGTGTCTCACAATGCATTACGGGTTATATTGCTTCGTCTAGGCTACATCGATGCTCACTACTCTTCGCAGCGCATTGTGGAATACGTTGAGTGCATTATAGTATATAGGCTACAGGGAGTATTCGGACACCCGTACAAAATGGGGTGCACCCCATATAGTGCACTATATAGGGAATAGGGAGTGATTTCGGACACCGACACTGGCAGAACTCCCCATATACATGTATTTTTACTCCTGCCAATTAAACCGTTACATCCCCTACGCTACACTTTCCGGGGCTATAAATAGTTACAGTATGTAATGTACCTGCTTGTGAGGTCATATAGCTTGTTTGTGCAGTGCTGATCTCCTTTGTAACTGTCCCTTTGGCTTGCCATGTATGACCAAATTAAACGAGGCGTTTCAATCGTTCGCCATTAAACAAGAAGAAGAAGAAGAAGACCGGCAGCTGGCTACAACTGTGAAAGCAACCTGCTCTGGAATGCTTAGTCAAGTGTTGATTGCCGTTAAACGACAAGAAGAAGAAGAAGAAGCATATCTGAGGATAGTTTCTTGCATGCACTCGGGAGCCCACCTGTCCTGTCATAGGAGATAGAACTATGTGCATGCACCTTTGACTAGAAGGACTGTTTGGACTCTTTTTGACTAACTTGGGGTAAGCTCGCTCATTATTGTGGTGTATGATTGCTAGGATTGCGGCTTGCTTATTAGCACAGCATTTTGGGTTGCTGTTGCCAATAGGAGTTATTGGTGGCAATGGATACAAATTAGTTAAAAAAAATTTGAACTGCCCAGACAAGTGTTTGTCGAGATCGAGACTCTCGAGATCAATAGGTAATGAAAAAGGTCAACACAAAATAAATAAAAACACATAAGTTATATAGTGGCATAGAATCAGCCGATGTAACATGTCAACACATCAAGCAGGTCTACCCCCTGCATTCAGTTGCATCACTGTGTGTGGGAAGAAACTGTTTCTCAGTCTAGAGATCTTAGTAAGCAGGGCTCTGTAATTTAACAGAAAAATGGCTATGCAGCACCCAGAGAGGAGCTTCAAATAAATTCTGCTGTTCCCAGCTCCTGTGTATGCTAACCTTGAACAATAGCTTTAGGCTCTCCGTTTGCACCTACCTTCGTCAGTCTACTGAATTCTGATATGGGAGAGTTGAGGAGTTTAGATCCCGGACAAAAGGTGGCGTGAGCAGATGGCAAGTAAAGTTCAAATTATTTGTTACTGTAGTTTCTACCGCTGTGTCGGCATTGTTTGTTTTGAAACTTTTGTGGGTGTTCATCAAAGTGTGTAGCTTAAGTTTGAAGTGCAACATCGTGCACAGCACTATGCACTGCAAGTGCAAGGGCACAAAGTGCTGACGGCTTGCCGGCGACAGACATTCTGGTGGTATCATGTACGGTGACATATCCATATACATACGGTTAAGTTGTATACCTTACCACTTCACGTCCATAATATAAGAGCAAATACAATGGACGTAGTTAGGCTGCCATCTGCCAGCGATTCATAGCATATTACCATGGACAAAGCAATAATATACGACTTTTAAACAGACAATGTTAGGCAAATATCGCTCTCTGCATGTTTGTCTGACCACGACGCTACCACCATAATGTCTTCTGCTGGCAAGCCATGACATCACCGTGCAAACGCCCTATTGGAAAAGACCCCATGACTTTTCACTGCTGTAGTGCCGCTATTGAAATTGTGTGTGGGTTTGTGTGTTTCAGTTCAACATGGAGCACCAGCGAAGGGAACAAGAAGAGAAACAGCAGGAGCTCCAACAACTGAAGCACAAAGACAAGAGTCAGCAGAGTGAGAGACACGCACACAAACAGAAGAACACAACACTAACGTGATAGGCCGGTGTATGCGGAAAACATCTTGTCATTTCCTGTCGGATAGATTTCCTGCAATCTTGAATTTTATGAAAATCAATTAAAATGCTTCTGCTTGCAACTTTTTTGACGCATTTGATTGGCTGCCACGGTGAGGTGATTTGAGCAGTCCACAGATCATGTGTACCAAGTAAACTTTATGTATTTATATAGCATCTTGCATGCAGAACACTAAGGCAAAGCCGCTTCCAAGCGGTTCAGGCAGGCCGATATTTAACTGTTTCATTCTCGGAACCGCTCCGCCACCAAAATAGCGGTCCTGAACTGGTTCAGAACACAAACATTTTGTTCGTTCTTAAAGTTTCTTATGTTGTGCAATGTTAATTTTGAATATAGTTTATACAAAATATATTTGGTGGACTTTCAAACTTTAGTGCAACTGTATTAACGTGAAACTGGGTTTAAAATGCCATTACATTTGCTTCCTCGTGTGTCCACAAGATGGAGCCCCACATGCATGGAATTTGATGATGGAAATCGATAACATACGATATGTTAAAATATATAGAGAACAAAAAAAATTAAACGATTTCAGGGATTTTGTAATGTTCCGTAACAGTTGAAGAAATCTTTTTTTGTTTCCGTTTCCACTCCTCATAAAATTACATTTGTTTTTGGTTTTCGTTCCTTGTACCGGTTTGGAGCCCTGGTACAAAATGACCTATAGACTCCCAATCTAAGCAAACAGGCACATAATTATCCACAGACATACACACACACACACACACATATAGTAGGCAGATGACAGGAACATCCTAGTTATAAGTCAGGTCAAAGAGAAGAGTCTTGAGCCTCTGTTTAAAAACATGACAGTCTCCACGGCTCTGAAGACCTCCAGCAGACTATTCCTCCCATAGTAGAAGGCACCTAGCCTCTCCATGTGTTAGGAAATTAAGTCACGGTGTGATTAAGAGACCAGTACCAGAGGACAAATGGCTGAGGATGATGTTATAGAGTGAATGTGTTGTGATGTCCAGGTGCAGTGGCCAGTAGTTTGGTGAAGCAGAAACTCCAAGAAGTGATTTTGAAGAAACAGAAGCAAGCGGCTCTGGAAAGGACCAATTCTAACCCACTGACCACCGGCACTGTGGCATACAGGTAATTATATCCTGCATATATCCTGCAATTTGAAATGCAACGTTGTGCACTTCATATTCTGGCCATTCGGAGTGCACCATTGGAGTAGTAATGGCGCACTTCATTTTGCCACTTTTGAATTGAAACAGCACTATGCACTGCAAGTGCATAGTGCACAAAGTGCTGAAGTGCGGCTTGGCGGCGACAAACATTTTAACCCTCAGATCCCCAGGCCTGGAACAGGCTCTCTCTTAGGTTACTTTACCATGTGTCAAATAACCCTGGATAAAGCCTACGAAACAAAATCATAGCAATACACATTTTGTCTCCTTTTTTTCCAAACTAGTATAGCTATCACCCAAAAACCTCACAGAAAAAATATTGGCCTTTGTAGTGAAGTTATAGAATTAAACATGAGGAAAAAAACAAACCAAAAAACATGAAAAAAAAGTTTTTTTCCCCAGGTGAATTATATGAAATCCGCTGTAGGTTCTAAAGTTTTGAACGTTTTATATGAAAATCATACTAGTTCGGTCTACATTTAAGTGGGGAAGATAAAAAAAAAAAACAACATTTAATCATAATTAACGTTTTTCAGCATTTTCACATTATTTTTTATTTTTTATTTTTTCCTAATTAAACATTCTTCTAAAATTCTATTAAAAAAATCAGTATGTATATGGTTGTCTGTGCTATGAAATATTAAAATTTGGGAAAATTTGATCCAGTAATTTCCAAGAAACGGCTTTGAATCTAAAAACACATTCGTTTTTTTTTCATTACCTTGTGTATGTTGAACGTACGAATGACCCAATCGTTCCATGATATATATTTTCGGATAACCTGTTTTGTGCTGAAAACAATGGTATGCAATTTGTCAAGAAAATCTCGCATTTTCAATTTTTAAAAAATCAAATTATACAACTTACATCACTACTTCACGCGAGAAAGCTCCGATGGGATACTTCCAGGGGTGGTCAATCGACCCGGCTTTATCCTCGCGGCGTGAAAGGGCGCGCGCTCGACAGCCACTCTGGAGTTGTTTGTCGGTAAGTTTGCTACCGCTGAAAACAAGATTTAGAAAGCCGGGCGGGAGATTCTAAAATCGGCCATGGCCGCTCTAGCTGGCACTGAATAGTTCATTCTGACGTCACATCTGCAGCCCATGGAAGTGACGATCGGCGAGGGGACATTTTTTCCGGTAAGATTTGACTTCTGAACTCGCTTATGAAAGAAATAAACGCCGTAAAATGTCTGGTTAAATATTTTTTTTAAATCAATGAAAATGAGTGGTTAAAACAGCGTGGGTATGACGCCGGGCCGCGTCATTGGTCATCCGAGAGTTAATGTACGGTGAAGTATACTAGACTCTAGTGTCCGAAATCTCGGCCGTTGCTATTGAGTCCGCTATAAGTGAGTGCACTATATAGGGGGTAGGGGATAGGGAACAATTTCGGAAACAGCCACTGTCAACAAAATTAGAAAATGGTGCTTGCGACGAATACATAACTTAAACAAAATAAAATAAGCAGTATATGACAAAGAAAAAGTGGCTCATTGCAAAGTGGAGGAGATCACACCATTTTAAAAAGTAACACATCTAACCAGTGGATTCAATAACTGACAAGGATTGTCGTCGTTCGGGCGATCCAATCTCTAGGATAGGTCCATAGGCTGATGAGAGTTTGGAGGCCAACGCTTTCAACATGGCTGAATTCAAGATTACTGAATTTTTACTGACCATTAATCGATTAATCGGCTCATTTTTCCTTGAAAACTATTAACCTGAAACGTTAATTATTAAAAGTTTGTGATATTAATATTGCACACTCTTTTGCCGATTTCACTATCTCCATGTATTGCTAACATTTCCATTTTTAATATTAGCATGGAAGAGCCTACTCTTCAGTGCTAACTTATTGTGTTTTCACCCATTATGTGTCCTTGTGGTGCTTGCAGTAATAGTATTCAGTATTCAAGAGAATGGGCTGGGCCATGACACTGGGAATGCCAACTGACAACATATATTCAACACGTTTGAGCGGAGAATGGGCCAAACAAGTAAATGATTAATCACTGACAATTTTTTGTTGATGATTATTTCAATAATCGATGATCATCCATTAATCGATGGCCATCGATTAATCGGTTGCAGCTCTAATTGCATGTTTCGATGTGTGTGTTCCAGAGAGTTGGCCCCAGACCCCAGCAGCCCCGCCCAGGTTATTGTCTCCCCTACTCTACAGAGTCCCACAGAGGAGGAACCCACTTTACGCAGGGCAGGTGAGACCCACACTCATTGCATTTGTCAGGTCTGAAGAAATCTTCAAAAGTCTTAAATTGAAACTGGTCCCATTGCGTAGCGGAAAGTACCGATGAATCTAACTTTGTTAATTTATCAATGTAACTGTGAAAACTATGGAAAAGATACACCTCTAACTGGTGTGCAGTGTGGGGGTGTCTGAACCCCCGATTGAACCTAGCCTTGCAAGCCAGATCCAACAAATCGTCCACTCAACGCTCGCTATGGGACAGTCTATTGGGTCTGGACCAACCAGACAGACAAATCAGATTGTCGTCCATGTTCGGGCGATCCAATCAACGCCCTGTTAAGGCGGGCCTTGTTCCAACTGAGACGAGGATCTCCATGCCACTTGCTAGCTCTGTGATTTGATAACTTAATTTGATTGACACTTTTTGTAAATCACTGATTGTTCTAGTCGCATGCAATGTGTGGACGATTAATTTGTTCTGGCTTGCCAGGCTAGATCGAAGCTTCAGCAGCCAATCAGATCGATCCGGCATGTGAGTTTGTCGTGCCATGAGGAAGGAAGCGAGTATTTATTTATATCCAATATCATCATATCCTTTTCACGTCCTCATATCCTGACACTTTCTCACTTCCTCATTTCACGCTGAACGATGATGAACTCGAGACCTGTCATGTTCCGCGGGGCTGTGAGCACAATGAACATTAAGCGCACCGTGGAATCTAGGTCGTCGGACGACACGGCGTACAACGTACGTAAGACGATGCCGGCTCGTCTGCGTCAGCACCGCCGCGCGCGGACAATGGATTCAATTAGTGGAGTAGTACCATGATACAATGCCGGCTCCGTGACTCGGACTGGCCCATATTGTGGGAGAGAGTTAAGAAGAGTGGTTGGTCAATTCCCTTTCCAATTTAAACCTGATTTAACCCAAGAGACTGCTCGGCACGAAGGTTGTTCTACCAAAGAGAATATATGTAAAGAGTAGGGCTGGGTATCACTAGGTACCCCACGATACGATACTATCACGATATTTTACCCACGATAACGATAATATCACGATACAGCGATTCTACGATTATCGATATATTGCAAGAAATTTCACCCACGATACATCACGATATCTGTGTCACTGAAGGAATTCAGAATTTATTAATTGCACTGAATCAATTTTTTTGAAAAAAAAGTTTTGATTTTCTTTTCCGGTATTTCTTTGAGATGTTGTGAGGAATTGGTCCAAAATCCCTTTTTCCTTTATTCATGCACTTTTTATTTGTTTATGTATATATTTGTATTATTTGTTTTTATTCAGTTTTCGTTTTGTTTCCTGATTATGTTCATTGAAATCTTTCCAAGAATAAGTATTTATTTTATTTATCCTCAGAGATCGTTTTTATTTGTTTTCACTTCCACGTTGATTTTAATTGAACGCTGTCCCTTTAAATCCAATCCCTCGATGATTGCGTTACCGTGGACTGGTAACTTGCCGCCAGTAGGGGGAGCTCGCGTGACGCAGCGCGTCGTGGGCACTGGAATGGCTGGATGGAATCTGCCGGTCACGTGACTCGCTGCGCAAGCGTCGCCGTTGTGTCCAACGTCAATGGATTTGGGCCGTTAGCAGTTCGGCGTAGCGCGCACGT
>OMKY01216763.1:2500-11793 GCA_900302395.1 Bregmaceros cantori | reverse complement strand
GATGCTGCCACCTACTGGCAGAATGCTGGGATTGTACTCTACCAAATGGAAAGCTCAACTGAACGTTTCAACTTTCAACCAGGGCTTTGAACCAATGTTTTTTCCCAAGCGTTTCGTTCCGAACACAAACAGAATTATAACGTTTATAGTTACGTGTTCCACCAATAAATTGACGTTCCTGAACCGGTTAGAACAAAAAAATGTTGTTCCCGGAACGGTTAATTTCGTTCCTGTCAGCTGTTTAATGCTATGTAATATTTGTTGCGGCGAACCCACAGCGACTCGCTACAGAGGCCCGCTGGTAGCGCTCTACAGCCGAGGTCTCGTTGCATGTCGGGGCGAACCCACAACAACACGCTGCAGAGAGTCCTGCAAAGATTCCTACTTCACTGCTGCATCGTATATTTTATAAATACTCTTGTTTTATTTTTGAAATTATCCCAAAGTGCTCTCCTTTGAGGAACGAAATAAAACCGATACTAACCAGTAACCATTATTTTTAAATAAGTGTTCCTGTTCCGGAACATAAAAACATTTCCGGTTTTGTTTCTGTTCCCTGGAAAATACTAAAAGTTCCCAGTTTTCGTTTTCGTTCCTTGAACCGGTTCAAAGCCCTGGAATAAACTAATTTTGAGTTTAAGACAGACAGAAGTAGCCATCTTTATATGTACTGGTTATATGCTGGAAGGCACCTTGTTTTGGTAGAGCTGGCAGATGGCGAGAGTCACCATATTACGATATTTCATTATCATCCTGACCGTCCATCTGTTCCTCGGCCGCTTGCTGCGTCTCCCGCAGCGCCCCCTGTCTGAGAAGAAGTGAACTAAGCGTACGTTCCACAGAGCAGTGTGCACGACGGAACGACCTGCGTCCGTCCTGGACGCAGCTGGGAGCCTGTTACTGCAACCGATTAATCGATGATAATCGATTAATGAAATAATCGGCAACTAATTTGATAATCGATCAATCGGCAGCGATTAATCGCTTCCTTGTTTGGCCCATTCTACGCTCACGTGTTGAATATATGTTGTTCCCAATGCCAGTCTCCATTCCCAGTGTTTTCACCCAACCTTGTTATTTTTTATTGTTTGTGTTGTGGGGCTTAACGGTGTTTACCAGACAAGAGAATGGGTGGGGCCGTAACCAGAGATGGCAAGTAACGAAGTACAAATACTCAAGTACTGTACTTAAGTAGTTTTTTCATGTATCTGTACTTTTAGAAGTACTTTTTTCTCTGTTGACTTTTTACTTGTACTGAGTAGATCTTTAACAGAAATATCTGTACTTCTACTCCTTACTTTCCCCGGTTCGTTACTTTTTTTTTTGCGCACCGATGGTAGGTGGTAGTATATGTAATAGTGTGAATGAGCCAGTAGGGGGCGGTAATGCCGGCAGTGGGATTTGTGAACCTTAAGTGAAGTAAGTTAGGCTAGGTTTTTAACAATTTATTCAAACATTGTAAAACTAGCAGTGAAAAAGTGAATTTTATATACAATTTCATGTTTGTACTCTGTACTTTATACTTTCAAAAATACTTTTTGAGTATGTTTCAGAGCCTGTACTTTTTACTCTACTCGAGTTGTTTTTTTCACAAATGTATTTTACTCTTACTCAAGGAAGAAATTTGGGTACTTTTGCCATCTCTGGTAGTCGACAGAGAGAACGTGTGAAATGCTCCATCCGTAGTTTACGTAAGGCATGAATGGGCCTTACGTGCACTAAACAACCAACATTCGTGTGAGGGATGGTATGTTGGTACTTTCATTCAAAGGTTTATTTTGAAGATGACAGAACACAGCACGGTGGCGCAGTGGTTAGCATTGCTGCCTCACAGCTAGAAGGTCCAGGGTTCGAATCCCAGCCCGGACAGGTTCTTTCTGTGTGGAGTTTACATGCTCTCCCCGTGTCTGCGTGGGTTTCCTCCAGGCACTCCGGTTTCCCCCACCACCAAAAACATGTTCTAGTTAACCTGCTCCAGTCAGTGCTGGCTCAGAATTTGGAGTTGGCCCCCGGGCGCTGCGCACGCGGCTGCCCACCGCTCCTCAGGGATGGGTTAAATGCGGAGGATGAATTTCACTGTACATGTGTGTATGTGTGACCAAATAAAGTACATTTACATTTACATTCAGAATCAGCATTGTCAAAATAACCAAATAAGGCATCATGTCCAAAAAGGAGAAGGAAGAAGCCGTATGAATGATAAACAATAAAAACACCTAGTGAAATCACCTCATACTCTGAAAAACATTATTTTGTACCTTAGTTTGAACTGGGTCTTGCTTGGACAATGTTTTAGCACCACACCTATCCACATCCTCACTCCACATATTAGGGATCGGAAATGCTCGTAGTGTTGGAAGTACAGTCTTAAATTATTAACCCCCCTAGAATCTCCATCCGTGCTAAACAAGATGTTTTCTATTCTTTCCAGGAAGTAGTACTCTGAGTATTACCGTGTGTAGCAGGTACAATTTCCATTACTGCCGATACTTGCTTTGCTACTGCATGCTTTGTTTGTACTTGTAGCAGGCAGTTTAATAGCAAAAAAAAAAAAAAAAAGATAGAGCTTTAGCAGGATTTAGCAGGGGTGCTATAGTCCTTGCTGGGAGGCAGGCAGGGGGAGGTAGATTATATAATACCTCCACCTGCCCCCTATAAGGACCATAGATGGAAGATATCAGGCTTGCTAACTCCAGCTAAAAGTCCATAAATTCACTAACGGCTGTCTAGAAAGGGGTTCTTGTTGAAATTACATTTTAGATATTTTTAAGACCACCTTAAAGGCAAACACGTCCCCAAATCTACATGTAATTTTTGCATACTTCGTCGAGGGCAAAGTACCTCTTCAAATGACTGGAAAACTTGATACTTTGAGCAATTTCTTATGGAAATGGCATTCACCCATTGCACGAATACACGCTGTCCACACCATCGCATACATGGCTTACACGAAAATGACACTTGAAATGGTATGGCACGTGGTAGTGGACACAGCGAGCCAATGTATTCGTATTTCAGCACGCAGACAGTAGAAGCTGAACAACCCAACCGGGGCATTTAGCCAAGAAACTTCTCAAACTAGCACAGGAGTAAATTAAATTTGAGATCTGCAATGAAAACGCAGCATTGTGTGATGAGCAGAGATGGCAAGTAACAAAGTACAAATACTTAAGTACTGTACTTAAGTAGAATTTTCAATTATCTGTACTTTTAGAAGTACTTTTTTTCTCTGATGACTTTTTACTTGTACTCAGATTTTTAACAGAAATATCAGTACTTCTACTCCTTACTTTTACCAGAACAGGGAAAAGTACTTTTTTTTTTTCACCCAACTTTGAAAGGTTAGGTGAGCATGATTTGCAAATGTTTCAGATATTTATCTCAATATTTGGCAGCGTGTTTTATACACTTTAAGTGAAGTAAATTGGCTAGTTTGTAACCAACATTGAAAAGTGTGCTTTTTATATTCAAATGTATTTTTTGTACTTTGTACTTTATACTTTCAAAAATACTTTTTGAGTACCTTTCTCAGGCTGTACTTTTTACTTTACTCGAGTAGATATTTGGATGAGTACTTTGTAGTCTTACTCGACGTATTTTTTCATAAATGTATTTTACTCTTACTCAAGTAAGACATCTGTGTACTTTTGCCATCTCTGGTGTTAAGGTGCTGAAAACATTTTGGTCTACAAAGACATGATAGCCTCATTTAGTTACTGCAGATTTGTCGTTACAAAAATGAGTGTTTCTAATCTTCCAGCTGGGCTAAGTATTTTTTATACAACAGTGCTTTAGACAATCCTTATTGCAGCGATAGAGTGAAGGAGGTGGAGAGAAAACCGTAATGATTGAAGTTAATTCAACATATTTCCCAGCAATGAGCCGTGAGCCCAACTAAGGCCACCAAGCTCAACGTCGCTTCGCTTTCGCTTCGCTTTCGCTTCGCTTCCGCTTCGCTTTCACTTCGCTTCCGTTTCGCTTTCACTTCGCTTCCGTTTCGCTTCGCTTTCGTTTCGCTTTCGTTTCGCTTCGCTTTCGTTTCGCTTTCGTTTCGCTTCGCTTCACTTCGCTTTGTTTCACTTCGTTTCGCTTTGCTCGTGGCCGGTAAGGATGAGGCGAGAGCTGGGTGAGAGGGGGGGGGAAGAAAGGGAGGAAGAGGGGGACAAAAAGGGAGAGGAAGCGGGGACTCCGGGTGAAGGTGAGAGGGGAGTTCCCTGGTGCAGCCGCTGACAGCAACACGATCCACCAGAGGTTGACAACAACATCCAGTGTCCGCAGGGCAGGAAGAGTGAGTCACGCTGTGTAATATTAGTACACACAACATTTGGACGCATCCGGGTCCTCGTTAACAGGAAGCAGACATCGAACGGTCTTTCACAACCAGTGAAACAACACAGCACACAGCCAATCTACAAGGGTCTGTTGTCCCTTCAGTTTCTGAGGAGTCTTGAGCAGTTTCCTTACAAAACAGCAACGTTTACTAGATGGCTACTGGTACAAGTAGTGACTGCAGAGTTAGGAAACCTAAGTCACTTCTCCACTGCATCGTTTTTGACTCGGCTTCGGTGCCGTTGGGCGTTTAGCACTGGGCTGCGTTAAACCAAAATAAATCGAGGTTGTGAAGATATTGTAATGAGATGCACCAGCGCGGTGCATGCTGGTCTGACACACCTCAGCCTCGTTCGGACAACCTTGGCAATAGATGAGTTCAGCTATTGCCGATGTAAGTTCCTCTATTCCCAGCTCCTCCACGAGGGGACAGCCTTTTCGTTACATTGGTGTCAGGAAGTGGTTGACAGACCGCACGCGGTGGGGATGGCCGCGGGGCCCTTTGATCAGGCGGAAGGCGCCGTGGAGTTGGAGCGGCTCTCGGGATGAGAGCCATGTCGGGAGGGGGCAGTGTAATGAGATGCACCAGCGTGGTGCTTAAATAGATTCCGAACGAACCTCGGCAATAGCTGAGTTCAGCTATTGCCGATGTAAGTTCCTCTATTCCCACCTCCTCCACAAACGGACAGCCTTTCGTTACAATATGTTAGGTTTTTTGCGGCGATGGTAGCTGTACCTCTATTCAATTACTTGTTTGTCTAATGACATTTCTAAATTCCAGTGTCGTGTTGCCATGGCTACTGCTCTGTTGTCGTCTTCTCCCTTCCGTGTCTATGTCCGCGCGTGCGTAGTGAGACAGGTAAATCGGTTCCCGACCCGACTGAATTTCAAACATGTTTGTTAGCCTCCCGATCGATCGGGAAGCGGTCGGCAACTAATCGCTTCTTTTTTTTTTTTTTTTTCACATATTTTTTATTAAAGACAAAGACAGTACAATAACAAAAAACAAACACACTGTGCCACGGTTAGAGTCCGTAGTGATTGTTAAAAGTCCACCACTTTCTTCTTTTTTTTTTCAGTTCATAGTGCCGACGTTCGCCAAGTCCGGCTTTGTGTAGTCCATCCATTTAGTCCATCTGGTTTCAAATTTAACGCGTTGATGCCGCACTCGATGTGTGATCTCGTCCATCATGCATATTTCCCTCACAGTATCCATCCACTGGTCCTCCAGTGTTTGTATTCATCTTCCTTTTGTATCATGTTCTCTACATCTAAATATCCAAGATAAAGTGTTTTACATATTTTTGGTTGTTAATCGCTTCTTATGGACCGACGTACACTGCACGACGCAAGATCGCCCCAAAATTCTGCCCGATCTCAGGAACATTCGCACGACTAGAAATTTGTGGCAAAATGGGCCGAAAATCGCACAGAGTATAGCCAGGTTTAGAAAAAGTTCAAATCCCCTGTTCGGCTTTTCTGCAATGTCTCCCCCCCGACTCTTCATCCCAGTTTCCAATTTTATCCTGTCGCTATCTCTCTCAATAAAGAATGAAAAACGGCGCTTGTGCCCAAAAACATAACCTCAAAAAAAAAAAAATAAATAAAAAGAGGAGCGAGCATGGGATGCGATGACTGATCAATGCGATCTATACCGATGACTGAATAGGGTTGAGCGATGTCCAGGTTTTATCTACTGGAAATATGACAATATTATTGTCTCACAAGAAGTTATTTTACTGAGGTGGTGTATGCCATTCGAGGCTGCTATAAAACGTATTTCACTATATCCTTTTTTTTTGCTTCTGTTTTTATATATGACTTGAAACACTGAAGCAAAGAAACTCATCTGTACATCCTGAGCGATGAACCCCACTAACGCCATTTTAATCTTGAGCCGTGTCTGGATTAGGGTTGGACAGTATTGGGACAGTATTGGTATTTGTATGTGGATGATATTGACTCTAAAAAAGTGGGGCGAGTGTGAAGCACACCAGCCGGTTTCAAAATGTAGTGTGATCCACCATTCAGACGGTTATCTCACCGTTGAATTATTTCACCGCGGTTTACCGTACACACCGGTAACCGTAACACCCCTAGTATAAAATGCCAGTCGATTGTCTATGGTAGTTGACTGGCAGCCTATAGGGGCCCTGGCACCTTTTGTGGCACGCAATGCACACTATTGGATAGTCGTGTCATTTTGCGGCACGAAACGGGAGGCTCCTGCACGTGTTGTCACGTTGGTCGTATCTTGAACAAATGTGAATGCAAACCGTATCCAAATTAATACGAAGCGCATTGTATCGGTCCTGCTTGCACACTTTCTCATCGGCGCGACGTGGCGCAACTTGGACATGTCGTGGCGTCTAGCACACGGGTGCGCAATATATAGAGACAACGGGACATCAACACTTGATGTGGTGTCCATCTGTCCGAGAGTGTGCAAGCTCCTGTGATGCACACTTGTAGGGCGAATGAATGAATGAATATCTTTATTTCGGACACACCCACAGGGTGGTCCATATCGCCAAAGGACAAGGTACAAGGGACAGTAACAAGAAAAAAAAAAAAAACAATATTTAAAAGGGCAGATTGCTACAATCAGTGTAGGAGACATGTTCTCCAGTGATTCCACAAAGTGGACACAAACCTAACAGAACTCTGTCTCATGTCAGTCAGAGCGGCAATGATCACATTCTCACTCTGAGAGATGCGGCACATAAAATTGAACATTTGGTGTCGCAGTAAGGCCACACAGGTGGGAATGCCCATATTCACGAACAGGGCACTGGCTCTGGAGCCACGAGGTGCCCGCAGCAGCAGCCTCAGCGCATCATTGTAAGCCACCTTCAGTCTGTTGAAGCTGTATTGGCGATATCTGGTCCATAGGTGGGCGGTGTATAAATTGGTGCAGAATGAGTGAGCAAAGAAGGTTTATTTGATTTCCTGCTCAAAACTCATGGTATTTTTAAATGCTGTCGTATTTGCTAGCTCTTTAATGATGCATATTTGGCCCAAGCTCTCTGCTTGCTCAGCCGGAGCAAAATCTGCGTACGTTTGGGACTGCAGCACTCTGCATGCAAACCGGCACGCTTCCTCCTGCATCGTCCCGACAAATTGACAGCCAGGTTGCGTGAAATGCAACACGTTGCTGTGTTGCATTTTAGGTTGCTGTGTGTGTGTGTGTGTGTGTGTGTGTGTGTGTTTATTTTTTTTTGTGACCAAAACTTGGTCACAAAAATTCCAGCCCCGCCACAGCACACGGCCACGAGGGGCTGACTGACACTTCTTGCCAGTTTACATGTAGTGCATTGGCACGCGCTGGGTCGTGGCATTGTGTCAGTTCAGTCACTGTATACAAATTTGTGGGACATTGAACATTTCCCCTCCGTTACATTAGGACACGCCTCCTTCTGAGTCTCTTAGAGTACCATGCTCAACCACCTAAATAATTGCTTCCAACATGGAGGATGCTATTGCACTAGCGATCAGATAATCAACCTTGGATGGCCATGCTCAGGAATGAGTAGAGTGTAGCATGGCCCCCAAGGGAGCATGTAACAAGCTCTCCATGCACTAGCTGATCTAATTACACAGCCACTACGAACCGTCGTTTCCCTCTTCAGAGCCATATCACGGCCATTTATTGGCTGAAACTGCCCTTAATATTCCTGTTAGTGTCCGTTTCCTTTGTGTGTTTATAGACCTTCTGCTCTCCCCTTCCCATGTTTTCTGTCATTCTTTATTGCATCTCTGATTCTCTCACACATGTGCACGCACACACAAACATGACTATAAACTAATTTACGTGTGTATCTTGACCTGCTCTAATGGTGCGCACTTCCGGTGTCTGTCTTGCAACCTAATGTAGAGCATCGGAGTGTAGCAAACTGGCTAAATTTGGCCAAATTCGCACATTCACTGATGAGTCTGAAGCGAATGTTCGATGCTCTTCTGGTCCAGTGTGACGACCGCATTCACTGATAAGTCTGAAGCTAATGAGTAAATGGAATGGATTTGTGTAGATGATTAAACAGTGAATTTGTACAGCACTGGTGAAATATAAGGGTGTGGAATAGTGCACTGCAAATTCCCTCAATGCCCCCTTGTTAATAATGCAGTCGGCTTGTGCTTCCACTGAACTGTTCTTTGAAAATTGATCAGAACAACACTGACTGACACTGTCAGCATTGCTGCAATTGAATGATTAAATTATTTTTTTTTTTCATTTGAGCACAGTTTTCAATTTTATTGACAAGGTTAGTTTGAAAATGGGACGAAAGAGATCGGGGGAAGACATTGCTGAAATGTTTGTGAGGTGAGGAAAACTTGTGACACTGCCTCTACCTGTGAACTAAGTCCGAGCCACTATACACGTGCTGGGTGCAGCTGATTTACCGACTGCACAACAGAGCCAGCAATGCCATAACAGCCCGCTGACCTCGAGGACTTGAATTTCATGCTTTAAAGAGACTTGTGGCCAATAACACAGCATTATACAGACATGTTCTGAAACTCTCACCCAAACTGTGCAAATACAACCTCGGTAATGGAAATACATCTGTGCCTCTCCTCTCTCAGAATCACCCCAGGGACTCGCCGTGTTTCCTTGTGTGTAGAAGTGCGTCCACTGTTTCCCGTTGACTGAGATTACTGTAATGCCCGGGTATCAGTTTTCATACTACATGGTAGCACCTGTTTCAGTTGCCCAGCTTACTCGGATGAATGGTAGAGCTTGAACAAATATGATTGTTTGATACATCACTCAATTACTTGACTGCAAGAAAACTTGACTACAATTTCATTGATTATTTATCTAAATCCTTTTGACGCTACTTAATACTACTTTTGATGCTGCTGGAATCAGCAGCAGTAGCACTAATTTGAATTTTTTTTAAAATGTAAAAATGCTCAAGTTCAATGCCATTTTAAATAATGTGTTATTGTCTTGATAATTTGTT
>OMKY01216756.1:0-10573 GCA_900302395.1 Bregmaceros cantori | reverse complement strand
CAAAGCCCTGAGATATATATATATATATATATATATATATATATATATATGATTTGTATACGTCACAACACCCTCAGTGTTTTGAGGAATTAGGACAAGAATGTTAGAAGAATTAGAGAATTTATTTCCAACTAATAGGGCTTTTACACTGTGACGACACAGCTTGGCAGTGGCAGACATTTCGCTGGTATCATCACGGTCAGACAAACAAACAGAGAGTGATATTTCCAATACATTGTTACATACTTAGCACGCAGGGTGAGAGGACAGCAGTAGTTTAGGGGATTCTCACCCCAGCACCCAGGATGAGATAGAGCCAAGCGATGTGACAAGAGAACATGTCACATCATTCTCAATATTTTTGACATCTTGGTTAGTTGGAGCAGGGAAAGGTGATGGGTAGCAAAGAAAGCAGTATACAGTTTAGGAGTGGGTAGAGTTTATAAGGCGTGCCGAACCTGTCTGGCCAATCGGTAGGGGAGAGAGTTAATCAGCTGAGGGGATGCACCTGGATCAATTAGGAATGAATGAAGGGGAGGGCAGCAAGCTTCTTAACGATCATGGCCTGCCAGAAATGACGTTGTTACTTCAAAATATTAAACACGTTTGAGTGGAAGATGGGTCAAAGAAGGAATTGATTAATCGCTGCCGGTTAATCAATTATCAAATAAGCTGACGATTATTTCAATAATTAACCGATTAGCATTGATTAATCAGTTGCCGCTCTAATGGGGACTATGTACGGGGCTGCCTTAGAGTAGCGTCTTTAACCACTACGCCATGACGTACATCAGCATTAAGTCCGCTTGATTAATAGCGATCACGTGACTTACCCGTGTACTGGTATTTGCGTAAACTGTTGTCGCCGTAGTAGGAGTCGAGTTGTATCGATGACTGAGCCCGATGGTTGTTGGAACTGTGTCTCCTGATGCCCAGCATGGCTGGAGACGATGTGGCACTGCCCCCTGCAGCGGACATTTGGAGTTGCAGCAAACATTGGGAGTCATTCCACGCTAACAACGTACGCAAGCATACGGGCAGAGATGGGCAGTAACGCATTACATGTACTCCGTTACATTTTCGTGGACTTTCTAAAAACTTTTGGAGTAAAGTTTTCACGAGTTACTGAGACGTCAGCAATTCGCTACTCGTTACATTAACTTTTACATTAACTTTAAGCTTTTGCGACACCCCTTGGGAACTGTTGGCGTCATGTCTCTCTCTCTCTCTCATTTTGAAAAGAGAATTTTCCCTATTTTTTTAAACTGAAAGTTACTCTGTACTCAGCTACTAATGTAACTTTTTTGGTGGATTACTTTTTCACTTTTATGCGAGTAACTATTTGGATGACTACTTTCACTTGAGTAATATTTTGCCACGATAACAATAATTTTACTTAAGTAATTTTTATGGCTACTCTGCCCATATCTGCATACAGATATGGGCGTGGCAGCATGACAGCATACTCCAGGAAAGGAGGAATGAAAAATGACAGGGTCCTTCAAAAATCAAAAATGACTTTTGAAAGTAAAAAGTACTAATCTATCCTATGTTCTGCTTTGTCAATTTCATTGTTTTCATAAATAGTCGTTTACAGCTGTGTGCACCTGGGCGGGGCAGCAACCCTGCTCCAGCAAAGCTCCCACACACACACACACACACACACACACACACACACACACACACACACACACACACACACACACACACACACTCCGTGCCTGCATCTTTCAACCTCAAAACAGTTCCTGCACATTGGTATCATGAAAAAAATACATTAATAAGATTGAGTGGGGTGGATAATCGGTTGATCATATAACTGTTCACAGAGCGTCCTGCAGCAAGCAAATTCCTCATCCGCGTCGTCACTTGTGTGGGAATAGCACAAAATATCGTTTCGGCAGCATACCTTTTTATAATTTAATGTCTAAACGTAGCTTCATTATTTTCCATTTTAGAAATGTTGTATTTCTCATTGCACTTAACATTGCACTATTGTGCACTATGCTCCCTTTCTGTTCTGGAACCGCTGAAGACATTTTTTTTTTTCGTTTCCGTTGCCGCTCCACATAAAATTCTGTAAAAGTCTGTTCGTTTTTGGTTTTCGCTTTCGTTCCTTGAACCGGCTTGAAGCCTGGATCTTACCTGAGGGGGCGACAGGGGGCATATGCAGGGGACTGGTGGGCAGTGTAGGCTGAGAGCGGTAGCGCTCGCGCTCCAGTGTTGACACTGGAGTGACAAAGTGTGTGTAGTTCCATCCATCCTGCACAAACAACATACAGCTTTATGTCAGCACATTTAACTATAACTAGCTTTAGCTTTAACTTGAACTTGATTACCATCATTGTTGGGTCATCTTTCCCCAGAGGAGACCTGACTTGCACTGAAGTGACTTGTTTGGAACTTTGTGCAACCACTGAAACTTTGTGCAAAGAATTATTACTCTGCCTTACTTCTACACAGGGTGAGCAAAAGTCACTTGATAAAAGTTGAGGCCAACAAGCAACAAGTATTATTTTGTCTTCCAAATGAGTTCTGTAAAGACAGCTAATATCTTTGACTCTATAATGTACGTACGTCTACTCAACTTTGCCACAAGGTGGCAGTATACGATTGCAGTTACACTGAAATCAATGCATTTATTCATTTTCTATGTGTGACAAAATAAAGTACCTAGACCGATACCTGACCTGAGTCTCAGCGGGGAAGCCATGCAAAACATACTGTACTTATGCTTACATGCAACACTAATAATATAGTATAGTAGCAATAATAATAATAATAATAATAATAATAATAATAACAATAATAATAATGGAGACAAAAATGAACAAAAACAACTAATTGAATTGCAGAGAACGATGAAGTATCAACATCTGCCAGAAGACAGACCTCACGTATGTGCTGAGAACAGAAGCAAATGATATATTGTGGGATCCAACCCCCATCATGGGGACGGATGATGATGATGATGAGTTCGATCAAGGTGATGCTAGATTAGCCTAGCCATGCTAGGCTAACAGGAGATCATGCTGTTCTCCACAGTAATTCTGAGTAAATTAATGCTAAACCCTAAAATCAGTGCTCACCTGCTTGTAGAGCCCCCGCAGCTCCCGGTATTGCCACATGGTGTTCAGCACCTGGGAGGCAGCCTTCACCACCTTCATGGAGTACCTGGTGAGTCAAGTCATATTTTACTGTCTCCTCTTGCAGCAGAATGTGCACCAACAAGAGTCATCCTCATCCAGGGGTGCCGATCCATAGCCTGACGAGCCAGAACCAATGAATCACCCACGCATCGCACTCTGCCCGACGGTACATTCGTTCTAATTGCGTGCAATGTGTGGACGATTCGTTGACCCTGGCTCACCAGGCTAGCCGATCCAGTGTTGTCCTGTTCAGCGTCGGTAGGTCGAGGTCTGACACTTCGTAGATGTTGTCTTGCCAACGTATGGGTCATCTCCCTCTGCTCCTTTTACCTTCGTCTAATCTCTCAAGGTAGCGATTTGTTAAGACAATTTGAGAGCACTTAACAAATCAAGAGCTTTAGCTGGTCTGCAGAGATCTTTCATTCTACCAGTCATTCATCCATTACATTATGGTCAGAGATGGCAGGTAACGAAATACAATTACTTAAGTACTGTACTTAAGTAGAATGTTCAAGTATTTATACTTTTAGGAGTACTTTGAGGACTTTTTGTACTTTAACAAAAATATTGGTACTTCAAAACAGAAAAAAATACCTTTTTTTCCTCCTAACTTTGAAAGGATAGGTGGGCATGATTTGCAAATATTTGAGATATTCATTTCAATGCTTGGCAGCGTGATTTATAAACTTTAAGTGGAGTAAATTAGGCTAGGTTGTTAGTAATTTATTCAAACAATGACATTGACAACCCAACATTGAAACGTTTTTTTTTCTTTTTTTCTGTAGTTATTTTTTCCGGCGTTAGCGCCGTTTTCCCATCTTTTATTGGATAGGATTAGTCGGAAACTGGATTGAAGAGATCGGGGGTAGACATTGCAGACAAGACGACGAGCGTAGTCGAACTCGCGACACTGCGGACGCTGCGGTAGACACAGTGCCACTAACATGAATGGTGTCGCGTTAGGTGCGGTATCCATACCCACTCGGCCAACGCGGACCCCGAAAAGTGTGTTTTTAATATTCAATTTTTTTGTACTTTGTACTTTATACTTTTGAGTACAAATAAGAAAAAAATATTTTTGAGTACAAATAAGAGCATGCACTTTTTACTTTCAAAAATACTTTTCGAGTACATTTCTCAGGTTGTACTACTTTTTACTTTACTCAAGTAGATATTTAAATCAGTACTTTGTAGTCTTTTTCTTGTAGTTGTTTTTTTATAAATGTGTATTACTCTTGTGGGCTGTATAAAACTACTATAAGCCAATATATATATCGTTGATATATTGTTTTAGCAAATGGGACCAATTGAAACGAGAAAACCTACCCCTTGCCTCGGCCTTTGCCAATGCTGACAAGTCTCCGGACGCCCCCGCAGTGAGCCAGGGCGCGTGCGTTGTCCAGGTTGCGAGTGGTGACCTCGTGCAGTGTGCAGCAGACCGATGCCAGAGTGTCGTCCGACAGAGGCGTGGAGCCCCCGGAGTGGGACGATCCCGGCAGGCGGCTGACCAGGTCGCGCATGGCATACTTTCCTTCAGGGCGGAGGCACATACAACGGCAAGCTGATTTGGGTCCATTGCACATGCTTTATACTAGGGCTGCAACTAACCATTATTTTAATTGTCAATTAGTTGCCGATTATTGAAATGATTAATCGATTAATCGGCTAGATATTTCTACTTTAAAAACTCAATGAAATGAAATGTATTAAAGAGAAAAATGTACAACAATCAAGTTAATTACTCAGACACAAACTCATTACAACTAATTTATGCACTTATATTTGGATGTTTTCTTCATATTCATATTTTTTATCCATAATGTTGAATCATTTCAATCATATTTTGGATTTTTAGAAATGAGAAAAGTGGTATCACATTTGTGTAGATCTATATTTGGTGGTGTCAGTAAAAAAAACTGGTGATGACAATAACAATTATTCAACTCCTTTGCGATTAAACGATTACTGCATTAGTTGTTGATTAATTTCATAATCGATTAGTCATCGATTAATCGACTAATCGTTGCACCCCTACTTTATACTAAATATGGTAACATCTTGCATGATATTATTTGGCCATAGCTTGGCAAGACAGAACAAGTGAATCGTCCACGAACCGCACGCGACTAGAACGATCATTTGATCTGGATTAAGCAGGTTTGAAAAAAGGTGTGTCAATCAAACAAAGTCATCAACTCACAGTGCTGTCATGTGACAAGTGGCGTGGAGGCCCATGTCTCTATTCGAACAAAGCCCGCCTTTACGGGGCGCTGATTGAACCCAATACCAACACCTGCAAACATTAATTCTAAAGTTATTTTTTGGCCGCAAGCGCCGTTTTTCATTCTTTATTGAGAGAGATAGTGACAGAATTAAATCGGGAACTGGGATGAAGAGTCGGGGGGAGACATTGCAGAAAAGCCGGAAAGGGGATTTGAACCTGCGGCAGTGCTCGACCTATGGTCTGGGGGACGCACTCTCTACCCGCTCGGCCACCGCGCGCCCCCGCCAACATTAATACTGTGGCACAGTTCCTTTAAACTTCTTCTTGAATAAGTTTCGACGTGTTTGCCCTAAATGTAACCACACGGATAATCACACTATAAGTATGTGACAGTTCTCTGTAGAGACCTCAGTAATTGGCAATTACCCTCTGACGTCTGTGTTATTTTGTCGCACGTTCTGACGGGATGAGTAAAAGTCTGTATTTTGCTCAATTTAAAACACATTATGATGTATATGTGCCGTATTTTTACTTGCCCACAAGTGTACACACATACACAGACTTCACTCTCACACACACGCAAGTTGAACAAATTCAGAATTCAAAACATTGTGGTGTTTCGCTGAATCACACTAGGTAACGCGCAGTGAAATTATTACTTCGCAAATTACTGACATTGCGCATTCGCACGTCAAATAAAACTCAGACGTCCTCCGCAATTATTCCGAATCACCCGAGGTCCATAGGTAATAAAAGTCCAGTGCGAATTGGGCTTTAATCGATAATTGACATGATTGGTGTGTGTATTTGTGTGTGCACCTATAAGCTCCTTGTTCCGGTTGTCCAGTGCCATGTTCCTGAGGGCGGTGGCTACAGAGCACACCACCCGGTCTGCGTCCATCCTTAGCAGCTCCACCAGAATTGGTAGCCCTTTCTCTTTACGGACCCCTGCTCTGATGTAGGAGGAGAACTGGACACACACACACACATTATCAGCACACTTGCTATTATAAAATTCAATCAGATGAGCACCATTGTTAAACTAGAAGCACTCAAGAGAGTACTTTTAGTGCTAGCAGTATGTGTGGCAAGCCATTATCAATGCAAGTGATCGTAGAGTAGTAGCCTAGCGAGCCAGAACCAACGCATCGTCTTCACTTCGCAATCACAATAGTTAGCAAGCTGACGCTGTTGGACCTAACCAATCACTCGTATTTTTACATGGAAACCTCTCATTGACAGTAACCAGGCAAGGAACTTTCCATTCATCTATCTGTAGGTGGGGATTAAGTACGATTATGTTGCTTGGTGCAGGCACGGGAGTCGCGGCCACGCGACGTGACGTCACTAAGGAGAACAGGGATTGTTCACCCGTTAATAATAATGAAGTATGACAATTATGGTACTTATCAGCTACAGAAATGCATCAAAATTTAATCACTTCTTTCTTTCATCATTTCCAACAACTAAACCAAATAAACCAACGTGAAAAAAATAGTGAAGATCTCTTTATAATGTTTTGAGTACCTTTGTTCACAGACAAAAAAAAAAAAACATGCCCGACCAAAAACATAACCTCCTTGCCGGAGGTAATAACCGCCACTAAGATAACAACGTCACTTAAACTCTAAATTCTTCTGTCATTAGCACTCCAGTGTTTCCTCTTGCTGTATATTGCCATGTCTCTATTGATTGAGATTGTGGGTCACATTGTTCCTTGTATTTTAGTTGTGTTGCTGTGAAGCACTGTGAATCCCTCTGCATGAAAGGTGCTATATAAATAAAGCTTGATTTGATTTGATTTGAGAAAATGAAACTTTCGCTCTTACCTTCCAGGTGCCAGCTGATAGGTTCTGAAGACACCCGGCGGCGCCCTCCAGAGTAGCAGGGTTGGAGCTCTCAGCCAGGAGTGTGAGATAAGGCCGCACCACTGTTGGATGCCACAGCAGCTCTGCTCCGCGCACGGTCTGGGACACGTCTACGCCCTCCCACTGACACACATAGAAAATAGACATTTAGATTCTCTATGCCCTCTGGACATGACTCAAATAGCAGAAAGCAAGATGTAGCACTGTGGTTGGGTAGTAATGGAATGCATCTAATCACATTACATGCAAATATAAATAGGGTGGATTGCACTAAAGTGGACTAATGCCTAATGTGGGACACCCTAAACTAATGAATGTCAGTGAAACTGTGGTAAAAGCAAACTATCGTATGGTGTGTATAACATTAAGTTCAACTGTTCAACACTACATTTCATAGCCTGGCAAGCCAGAACCAACGCATTGTCCATGCATCGCATCGATAGCCGCTTGCATTGGGTCTGGTAAAACCAGGGTCGGAAAACGTAAAAAAAAAACCTGTGTCAATCAAATCATGTTATCCAGTCACAGCGCAGTAGGTAGGACAAGTGACGTGGAGGCATGACAACCAAACTCCGCCCACGTCTCGCATAGTCCGTACTAACTCCGCCCACCTCTTGCTAGAATATAAAATCCTCCATCTACGGAGGATTTTATAAAATTCACATGGGAAATTAAAATTTTATTTTTTTCATGTTTTTTTAGTGAGGCCAAGAAGTTTTTGGGTGAAAGCTATGCTAGTTTGAAAAAAAGGAGCCAAAACGTGTATAGCAATGATTTTGTTTCATAGGTTTTATCCATGGTTATTTGACACATGGAAAATCAGCTATAGGAAAGCATGATATAGGCCTGGTCACCCGAGGGTTAAATATTCAGTTTAGTGAATGGCTGACACTTTGAAGAGAGTGCGGCTTATATAAATACTTTTCCATGTTTTCTTAAAAATGACAGGGGTGTGGCTTTTAGAGAGGTGCGCTCAATGGTCTGGAAAATACGGTATATTATATTTTTGTAGCTTGGGCACCTTATGTGTAAGATCCAGAAGGCGTGTCCAATCTACATCTCAATGTGCTATACACACATGATGCAAAGAATGTGTGTAACACTTGCTCTCCGCCCCAGATTGCTGCATCCATTGATGTCAATATGCAGTCAATACCTTATCGTCGGCCCAGCCGCCCTGTCGCTTGGTGGTGCCACCGCGCCGTCTCTTGCCCAGACAGAGATAATCCAACTCGCGGCCAGGAGACGACACTCCTAGCAACGCATCCAGCTCCGGGTTGCCAAGGAGACGGGAGGAGGGCATCTCCACCTCAAGCCGATATGACAGGTTCCGGAGAGTGCACACGCTGTTCTCCACAATCTACATAGACAAACACATACAGTAGAGGCTTGAACATACAACCGTTTCATTCAGCATCCACACGCATTTTAACGTCCAAATGTTAATCTATGCTAATATATGCCAACTAGAATACTATAATGATTCTCTATTGTCAATGTTGTTCATCTATATTTAGCACTGTATATTCAATATTGTCATCAATAAAGAGTCTTGCCTATTATATTGTATTATGGGTTAGCGTGCCTTGTCCCACGTTACTTCATTCCAGGTTCCATGGTAGTGTCATCCAATTTCCAATGTATCAGATTAGGTTTTGTATTGGATAGATTTATTGGATTCACAAATATTATGTTTACGGTTCCAAATAACTAATATTTGATAATTGATTATTCAGACATTTTAACAGATGGTTATCATCTCAGTGGTCTCTTCACAAAGATTTACATAGCAGAGAAATAAGAAAATTGTTTTCAAGTCCAATTTATTGCAGACGTGGTATTCATGGTCTCACTAAAAGATGTGGATCAATAGGAGAAGAAATATTAATACATTATTTCCAAGATAAAGGTGACAGTAAAGGTGACAGTGTTTATTACCAGCGACAAGTAGGCTATGTTTTCGGTCGTGTTGGTTTGTCAGCAGGATAACTCACAAAGTTATGCACGGATCTGGATGAAATTTTGTTGGAAATGACAAACGGAACAAGTGATTACATTTTGTTCCGTTTCTGTAGCCTATTTAGGCTACATTTCTGTAGCCTATAAGTAACATACTAGTTTCACAACTGTTATGAGGTTACAAACTGACCAGCAACACGCATTAACACATGTAGTTCAGCTAGTGTAGCGGTTAGCCCTAGGATCTGCCAAGACCCGGGTTCGTGTCCCACCTCCGGCAGATTGCGAAAATATTTATTTTTATGACTATAATCCTGCGTACCACCAAGAGCATGCTTGTGTACGATGGGTGACAAGTGATTACATTTTGGTGCATTTCTGTAGCCTATAAGTAACATAATAGCTTCTAGATGTTTGGCATCGGTGACCCCATGGCCTTGGCGCAGGTGTGCACTCTCTGAGTGCTTCTAGTTTATTTATTTATTTGTATATAGTGCTCACCTTGCTGTCATAGTCAGCTGTGTTGACACACGACTTGAGGATGAACAGCAGAGAGTCAATCAGACCTTCACAGCATCTCAGCTGACCCCTGGCCTCTTCCCCGGCCGAACTCAGGTTCCTGCCACACACACACACGTGCATACACACACACGCGCATACGCAAACACACACACACACACACACACACACACACACAAACACACCACATTTAAACTTGAACAAAATTCAAGGTGTTAAGTGTTAACCAAAAATGTTTTTTTATTGCATTGGGTAACATGTCATTGAAGCTATTTTTTAAATAGATTGAAATTCTTTGATATGATAAATACCTATGATGACTAAACAAGTCATTATAGAACAATTATTTACGGCTGCGCCTATCGAATATTTTAGTAATGCATTATTCTGCCAAAATTTCCATCAATTGATCAAGTAATCGGATAAAAGAAAGATAAAGAAGAAGAGGATGGAGGGAGATAAAAGACATTTAAATCAATAATTAACCCAATAATTAATTAATGGCCAAATTTGTTTGTCAAATGGTTTGCAAAATATAAAGATATGAAGAAGATTGATAAAATAAAATAAACATTTTCTCCTCAGAAAATAAAAAGTCAATTTCCTTTTTTTTTTTTTTTAAACAAGTATCAATCTAATTTGTCATCAAATTTGCATCATCAACGATCACAGTTCCTGATGATCCACGTCCAATCGGCAACAGTTCCTTGGATAATTCGGTTCAGCCACTGGGCTACATAGTATACTTTTATACTACATAGTATACCTTTAAGATCAGCAGAGTGAATGGGGCCCTCGAGTGAGAAGCACACCAGTAGCTCACCTTACCCCTCCACCTACTGAGCCGCTCTCCA
>OMKY01216741.1:0-10542 GCA_900302395.1 Bregmaceros cantori | reverse complement strand
TATTAAAAGTAATCTTGACTGTTTAATTTTGCAATTGGCACAAATATTTTATTTTATAGAAAATAAAAACTAAATGCCATCATGTTCAATGTTTATTCACCTTGACTATCATTGAAAATGGCAATTGTGCCCCTAAAAAAGGGGGTGTTTGGGTGGTTAGAACTTCAATGTCGTTTACATTGCAAACCTATACAATTTTCAATAGACAATAGGAAATCAATATTTTAATTAACTAAAATAATTTTAGATTTCGTCATCTAAAACGTATGAATTTTAGTCAACTAAAACTAGAGTAAAAGTTTGCACCTTTTCCCCTTGACCAGAGCGTTTGTGCATTTATAAGACATAAGTTACGTCAATTTCATGTCAGATGTGCTCCGCTAATTATGGGGGCCGGTCTAAGTCAAAAATGCCCAGACTGATTTCTCCTCCCAGTCCATGCCTGCTACTGACCATCTCTGAAAATACGGGGAAAGTAAATTAAGAAGATAATACCAACGTAAACTGCAAATTCCTCAAAATGACTTATGTTTTGTTAGAGACATGTTCAGCGTCTTTTCAATTCTACTCACACATATTCAGAGATGGCAAGTAACAAAGTACAACTACTTAAGTACTGTACTTGAGTCGTTTTTTCAAGTATGTGTACTTTCGGAAGTACTTTTTATTCTGATGACTTTTTACTTGTACTGAGTAGATTTTTAACAAAAATATCTGTACTTCTACTCCTTACTTTTCCCAAAACATGCTCGTTACTTTTTTTGCGCACCAATGGTTTTCAGATGATGTAGTGAGTGATGTGGGGATGGCTTTGTCCAACAACAGTGGTTGTATCAATTGAAATTGCTAATATAAAACCACAAATCACACAACCACGAAGAGGACATGTGTAATTAAAGGAAATTAAAAACATGCACCTTCTTACTTTCACATAGTGACAAAAATAGAAACATATCCAATTCCAGTGTTGATTCTGAGCAGAATTTTATTGATTTGTAATACACACCAAAATAGATTTAAATTGGTGCTAGGAGTTGCATAAATTATGTCATAACAAGTCACAAGTACAAAAAACTTGAAACCTGCCAAGTAAAAAAGTAATATTTCAAAAAAGTAACAAAAAACAACAACAAACATATGCGCATGTGCGCAAAGACAGACACACAAGGATATAAATATGTTCAAATGTATACAGAATTGTATTATTTAACAAAATGGTAGAAATGTCTGAGTTTATGGAATGTTATGGGATGTGACAAAAATATTTTGTATTCCTCACATTACGGTTGTAACAGATGTGAAACGGTCATGAAATTACAGAGTACCGACAGTAATAGGCTGCACAGTCAATTACGCTAGGTTCCCTGTCTGCAACATCTTTCTCAGTAAATCTTTTCTATGTCTGTAACTCCCATCCCAGCCCCTGCTGCTCCTGACGCATGCTGGGAACTCCCATCTCCCCCACGTTCTAACCTATCGTAATGTGTTGTCTGTGAATTTTTACCCCGCAGCACCCCCTGGTGTCAATTTACGGCCATTACACTGGCACGACTTTGAATTCGTCTGACACCAAACCCATGAATTAAAGCCAGAACCAAAGACAAGAAAAGTTCTGGTCCTTGTAAACTGGACATGAAAAACTATAGAAATATAGTGCCATGTACACAGCATAAATGGAGGTACAAGGTCTGATGTTATCAAACTCTCCAGACCCAAATAAGGACGTTTTATTTCCCTTTGCTTTTAAAAGTCCCAGATAAACAAAATCCAGGACTGCGTTTCTTGAAACTCTCAGCCAGCTTTAGTTTTTGATGCGTGCAACGGACATTGGCGGCAATGGTACATCGGGGTTAACTGTTTATACTAGAGTTGCACCGTTCACGTTTTCATGCTCCTTTGGTTTTAAGGATCGGCCGATTCCGGTACCGAGTCCTGATACCGAGTTCTAATCCTGCAAAAATTGGTAGTACCCAAACTATTTGGCACAATTGTCAATTTCAAAAGTAATTTGGCATGCTCGGGTCGGGGAGCATCCCGATCCTTGGAAAAAAGTCTGATCGGCCCGCATCTCTAGTTTATACATCATTTGAAATGTGAAAATTCTGCTTGAAGCGTGGAATCCAGCTTGTCTATGTAAATGTACAAAA
Organism: Bregmaceros cantori; assembly: GCA_900302395.1. Classification (NCBI taxonomy): domain Eukaryota; kingdom Metazoa; phylum Chordata; class Actinopteri; order Gadiformes; family Bregmacerotidae; genus Bregmaceros; species Bregmaceros cantori. The sequence continues at coordinate 8,395 of OMKY01216741.1, read as the reverse complement.
AAAAAGGCAGATCTGCAAGTGTGACACTAGCTGTGTCATTACTGAACTTGGACCGGAGCCCAGGTACTTCACAGGTTATGTTTAACGCAAGTGACAATCCATAGGTCCCAGAGTATGTGTTCTATGATGTGTATGCATGTCTACGCAGTTCTCTACAAGTTAATTGATTCATTTCAAGATTCCCGCCGGTGAACCCAGCAAAAGTGACAAGCTTCCCGGCTAGAGTCAGAGAGAGATCAAGAAGAGTTCAATTAGTCGAAGCCCAGTCCTGACTCCGCGTCCGTCGGGGATGTTTGGTACACCAGGGTAACTTCACGGGTCGACGCCTGTTCATTATGATGTATCATGTATGGGCCCAGTTTAGAGTTTAGAGTCCAAAACCATGTGATTGCATCATCAGTGGTTCTCGATCCCCGATACTGAGTCCCGATACAGAGTTCAGATCCTGATCACGAGTCCCAATCCTTGGAAAGAAGTCTGATCGACCACCGATCACCGATCTGAGGATCGGATCGGTGCCCCTCTAATTGCATTGTGCCATTATATTATTTACTGTAGCACAATCACATTGCTGATCAATTTCTGAAGTCAAATTCCATGTCTGTGTGTATCCATGATCTGGCAATAAAGTGATTCTGCACAGAGAGAGGTGTTTCAGTCCGAGTCTTCTAAATCAGAGCATATTTGCTGCACGTCCAATATGTTCCAACTTCAAGTACAACATTATAAATAAAGGTTCACAAAACCATGTCCCACATTCCATCTTGTTATAGGCAATTAGCAATGAATTGTCCACGCATCGCACACTATTAGAACGACCATTGGGTCTGGTAAAACCAGGGTCGAAAAACGTGTAAAAAAAAAATTTGGTCAATCAAATCACGTTATCCAATCACAGCGCAGTAGGTGGGACAAGCGGTGTGGAGGCGTGACAACCAAACTCCGCCCATGTCTTGCGTCACCCATACCAACCTCCGCCCACGTTTTGATTCAAATAATTTGGCCCGGATACGAGCGACAGCTGGCTGATTTTCCCAACCCAATGCAACGTCTAGCGTCTAGATGTGAGATGCGTGGACGGCACGTTGGTTCTGCCAGGCTAATAGGTAATGTGACAAGATGCTTGTGTTGACAGGTGCAAGTTGCAGCGCATCTGACAGCACTAGTAACAAACTCCGCCCATAATCGAAACCTAGAACTCCTTCAAAAACGCTAGCGATGGCATTGACCGCCGATCCTGTTGATACCGAACCCTGTCCTTAGTAACCATAGTAACCAACATGTTTTTCTGAGACCGCTGGCCCCGGAACGAGTCTGTAGACCACTGTTCTGGCAGGGCAGAACCAACAAATCTCCCACTCATCGGTCACGATGAGACGGTTCGATGGGTCTGGACCAACCAGGCAGACATATCAGCCGAAATTCAGGTGATCCTATCAGCGCGCCGTTAAGACGGGCCTTGTTCGAATCGAGACGTGGGCCTCCACGGTACTTGTCATGCCCACTGCGCTTCATTTGATTGACATTTAGTCGCGTGTGTTGCGTGGACGATTCATTTGTTCTGGCTTGCTTGTTACCAGGCCGCTGTGGTTGGTTGTAAAGGTGCACCGATCCGATCCTCAGATCAGTGATCGGTGGCCGATCAGACTTTTTCCCAAGGATTGTGATTTTGTCCCGATCAGGATCGGTAAATGAGTTGTGGAGCCAAATGACTGTTTATTTACTTTGACTACAATTGTGCCAAATAGTTGGGTACTACCAACTTTTGCAGGATCAGAACTCTGTATCGGGACTAGGTACCGGGACTCGGTACCGGAGATCGGGATAAGCCTATCGTTAAAATCAAAGGATCGGGATCGGGAGCACAAAAATGTGATCTGTGCACCCCTAGTCGGTTGTATCCAAAACTAGAAGTCACCAAAACACAATGAAGACATATCGGTAAAGCTGTTAAGATTTTTAAGAAAAAAAACATCAAAATAATGCAATTTCATCACTCAAAATGTATTTTCTTCTTCTGAAATTTTGCACACTCTACCATTGAATGGTGGCAGAGTTTGCTAAATCTGATGAGGTCATGATTACTGAAAATCATCAACTCACGACTTTCAACATGAATTGTTCATTTCATAATCTGACATCTAACAGTCGGGTGATGTAACTCGGAATGTGAAGAGTCGCATGTAACTAATTCCATGTTACATGCGACTCCATCCAATCCCAATAGTAGTGGCAAGGCACTTTATGGAGATGTTGATTATTATTTCATTTACAGACGAGTTCAGGAGGGTACGTACGGTTAAATTTGCACTATGAAAGTAACTTCCGGTTCCATTTGTTGCAACATGTTTTGAACAATTTTTTATGTCTACTCAGTGGGAACATACACCTACCGTGTAATTTAAAACCGATGGTGGTAACTTGTGGTGTGCTATTCCACACCCAAATGCTCCTGTGCGGATCTGTGACCCACAAATGCATGATTTAATAAATCAGTGCAACCCATTCCATTGTTTCATTCCTTTTGGAAGTACTAGTAGAAGCAGCCAGCCTATTGGTCCAGAAGAACATGTGACCACTCGGTGAGTAACTTTAAGTCGGATTTTGACTGTATTTAATCAATACTTATACAAAATTATGAACGGAGCGGGTGGGGTGATGTGTAACTGGTCATAGAGCGACATCTAGTGGTTGGATTTTGAACTGGTGTGCGTTTTGTGTGTTTTGTGTGCTCGGACCTCGGTCCAGTACCAGAGTTGACACAAGCAACAATAAGGCACCGGAAGTGACTTTAAGAAGGCCGGGACAAAATTACTCCCACCAGTGTTTCGCTGTAAACCCGTCTATAGGAACAAAATATTGTAGTTTGCGACAAAGCACGAGTTCCATCACCGTTAGACCAGACTTCCATTATTACGGTTACCATTCATTCTTCTCTGCAGTCGGGTGGATCGCCCTAATGTGGGCCCTTTTTAGCAACTTCCTAATGTGGGACAGTGAAATTTAGTGTTTAACAGTTTAACTTGATGTTAGACGCATTACCATAGTTTGCTTTTACCATAGTTTCACTGACATTCATTTGTTTAAGGAGGAGCCAGAACCACTAGAGCTTAGGTGTCCCACATTAGGCAGTGGCCCAGATTAGGACGACCTTCCCTATGTGCGCAGAGCACACACAATTTCAACACAGGAGAAAAATAATTTGCATATAATCTAATGTGGCAATAACAAATCACTTGCGTTCATCACAAACTCCATAATCCATGAATATATAGATAAGTATTCTTTTCTTCAATAGAATTATTATGTTTTCTGGTTCCATTTTATAAAATACAATTCAAAACGTCCATTTATAGTTACTATCATATTATGAAGAATCATAATTGACTTATAGACTAGTTCGGGGGGTACTTCTGGTCTCTGAACGTCACTTCCGGTGTCATTTACTTGCCGTGTATTTGCTATTTTTCAACATGTCTATTCGGTGGGAGCACACGCCTACAGGGTTATTTAAAAATTGTGGTGGTAACTTGCGGTGTGCTATTCCTCACCCAAATATTATCATGCGGATCTGTGACCCACAAACGCATGATTTAATAATCAGTTCAACCCGTTCCATTGTCTCATTCCTTTTGGAATTACTAGTAGAAGCAGCCAGCCGATTGGTCCAGAAGAACATGTGACCACTCTGTGAGTAATTTTAAATCGGATTTTGACTGTATTTCATTAATATTTATACAAAAAAGTTAATGAAGCAAGGAGAGTGATGTGTAACTGGTCACAGACCGACATCTAGTGGTCGGATTTTGAACTGGTGTGCGTTTTGTGTGTTATTGTCTCCACGTACCACGGCCTTCTACCAGACTTTATATACATACTTATAGACACCGGAAGTGACCTGCAGAAGCGCGGGACAAAATGACTCCCCCCAGTGTTTCGCACGTAAACTCGTCTATGGCCCAAACAAGAAACAAACGTTGTGTTTAACCATCAATTAAAATCAGAATATTATTTTCTATGTCGGCAAAAATGAAAGCGTTACAAATACAGGAGTTTATTAGCCTGGCAGGCGATCCGGACCCACCGGACAGTACCGACGATTCGTCGGTATTGTCCGGTGGGTCCGGATCAACCAGACCGACAAATCAGATTGTCCTCCACGTTCGGGCGGCCGATCGGAGCGCTGATCGGTTAAGGCGGGGTTTGTTCCACTGCAGACGTGGGCCTCCACGCCACTTGTCGCACCTACTGCACTGTGATTCTTCATTTGATTGACAAACTTTTTTTTGAACCTGCTTAACCCAGACCAAATAAACGTTCTAGTCGCGTGTGATGCATGGACGATGATTCATTTCTTGCAGAGGTGGAAAGCGTACTGAACATTTTTAATTGAGTAAAAGTATCTTTACTCTTCTTAAATTGTACTCAGAGTAAAAGTAAAATTACCCATCTCAAAAGGTACTTTTGTAAAAGTACAAAATTACTTCATTTAAAATGTTATGAGTAAAATGAGTAAAAGTTACTTTTAATTATTTAATGCAAAAAAAAACATTCATGAATCAAGTCATGAAACAAATTCAACATTTCTATTTTTATTTAATTATTTCATTTCATGTGCGATGCGTGGACGATGCGTTGATTCTGGCTCGCCAGGATGCACAGGAGTTTAACTTTCCGCCCGAATAATTTTTTTTCACGATTCACCAACATGTTTTGTAATCAGTAACGGGAGGGGACTCAAATGTAACAAGTTAAAAGTACCAAGGTAAAAATGTACTTAAGTAAAAGTAAAAATTACACGTTTCAAAAAACTACTCAGAAAATTACAAATTACTCATAAAAAGTAATTAATTACAGTAATGTGAGTAAATGTAATTTGTTACTTTCCACCACTGCTGACTTGTCCGGCTTGGAATTTACGAAACAAATCGCTTAAATTCAGGCTGGTTCCCAAGACCATTCAAGTGTAACATGTCAAGTAAAAATAAAAAATAAAATACAATGGCTGTGTCCGAAAGCTCCCTAACCCCCATATAGTGCACTATATGGGGTGCACGCCATTTTGTAGGGGTGTCCGAATTCTCCATGTACCCTAGATAGTGCACTGAAAGTATCCCACAATGCACCGCGAAATGTAACCCATAATGCATTGCGAGACGTTTCTAAACTTTAATAAAAATGGCGCGGCGGGAGAAAATTGCGACCGACCACGGCAAATTGTTATAAATGTAAGTACTTCTGACTTTTTGTGATGATTGTTGAATTTTATAATTTTATCATTTTAAATATATTTTTTATAATTATATTTTATAATAGTTTTGACGGCGCCAATTCTAGTGTCCGAAATCTCGGCAGTTGCTGTTGAGTGCACTACAAGTGAGTGCACTATATGGGGGTAGGGAGTAGGGGATAGGGAGCGATTTCGGACACAGCCAAAGATTGAGAATTGCACTAAATAGGGTAAACTTATCCCACCAACGACAATCATTTAGACTTCAGTTCTGGTATAAAGTCTGTACACAGAAGATGATTATGATTATTATTATTATTATTGTTACAAACACACGTCACGGTTTCTTTGGGAGTGAACAAGGTTTCCCTCCGGGTCGAGGGGCAGCTAGCGACCGACGTCGGCCACTGTTCAATCTCTTTGCTATTCTGACCGCAGTGAATTCAACGTCTTTTAGCACAGCAACGGAACATTCTGGAAACATAACATCTCGCTAGTTGAGGAGTCAAGTACATAGTTTGTGGGCATCGAATGAGAACGTGATGAGAGCGCGATCTGCCATTTGGGAGACCGACAAACGCATGATTTAATAATCAGTGCAGCCCGTTCCATTTCCTCGTTCTTTTTGGAATTACTAGTAGAAGCAGCCAGCCTATTGGTCGAGAAGAACATGTGACCACTCTGTGAGTAACTTCAAGTCGGATTTTGACTGTATTTCATCAATATTTATACAAAAAGGCCAACTCTGCTGATTCTGAGAGTTGCCTAACTGTATGTACTTTTATATGCAATATAGCAGATTACAATGAATATGGCAAGACCCACTGCCTTTATATATATGGTGTAGTCAGAGATGGGCAGTAATGCATTAAATTTACTCCGTTACATTTGTGTGTATGTACTTTTTTACTTTTGGAGTACATTTTTCACAAGTTACTTTCTACTTTTACTCGAGTCTATTTGAGGTGAAAAAAACGTTTTACTGCAATGTCAGTAATTCGCTACTCGTTACATTAACATGGCCTTTAGCACACCTGTTGTCTCTCTTTCTCTCTTTCTCTCTGGCACTCTCTCTCTCTCTCTGGCACTCTCTCTCTCTCTCTCTCTAGCACTCTCTCTCTCTCTGTCTATCTCTCCCGAAAAGAGAATTTGTCCTATTTTGTTTTTTTACTTAACGTTACTCAGTACTCAAGTAAGTAGTTTTTTTACTCTTACTTAAGTCATATTTGGCTGAGATAACAATACTTTTACTTAAGTAATTTTTATGGCTACTCTGCCCATATCTGGGTGTAGTAAAAAAAAGATAAATGACATTATTTGACTCTCCACCAACTAGGGAGAAAATCAAGTTTCTAGGATGTTCCGTTCTTGAGCTATTCACCGTGGAACACTGAGGGTCAGTATAGAGCGAGTCTCGATAGGGACGTGCAGTCGTTAGCGACGTCCATACTTGGCCGACCAATCCCGGCGTCCGCTGAGGCTGGTGACAGGCGGCAGGGCGGCGAGGCCGGAGGGGCTCTTGCTGGCGGTGGACGGAGAGTAGGACGAAGCGCTGGAGGCCGGCGACGTGACGCCCATGTCTCTGCGGTTTGACCGCCACGTTGCATAATCTACACAAGACCAGAGATGGGCAATAACGCATTACATTTACTCTGTTACAATTTTTTTTTGTGCACTCTTGTTACTTTTGGAGTACATTTTTCACAAGTTACTTTCTACTTGTACTTGAGTAAATTTAAGGTGAAATGTCAGTAAAAAGTACTCGTTACATTAACTTGGCCTTTAGCAACACCCGTTGGGAACTGTCGGCACATATGTTGGCGTCATATCTCTCTCTCTCTCGATCTATCTCTCTGTCTGTCTCTTTCTCTCTCTAATATCTCTCCTTCCAGCAGGATATGAAAAGCGGGGAGATTTCCTGGGACTGTAAATCAAGAAGAAGCATTCACTTACATTTTGATAAGAGATTTTTTTTCTACTGAAAGTTACTCAATACTTTCGCTACTTAAGTAACTTTTTTGTGGAGTACTTTTTTACTTTCACTTGAGTAACTATTTGGATGACTACTTTTGACTTTTACTTGAGTAATATTTGGCTGAGGTAACAATACTTTTACTTAAGTAATTTTTATGGCTCTTCTGCCCATATCTGCCCAAGACACACGTAGAGAACATTTTAGTCTGCTATCACAACCAGAAGATCAGGCTGATGCACTCGCTCGTGACGTCAATCTTTCTGTAGGCTTGCCAGACATGCGCAGTGTCCGAAATCGCTCCCTATTCCCTACTCCCTACCCCCCATATAGTGCACTGACTTATAGTGCACTCAACAGCAACGGCTGAGATTTCGGACATTAGAGATGGTGCCGTGAAAATTATTATAAAATATAATTATTATAAATATAATTATAAAATTCAACAATCCTCAGAAAAAGTCAAAAGTATTTACATTCATAACTATTTGCCACAGTCGGCCGCTATTTACTCCCACCGAAACCATGTTTTGAGGTGCGGGTCATTTTTAAAACGTCTCGCAATGCAATTGCATTGCTCCGTCTAGGGTACATCCGATGCTCACTAATTTTTGCAGTGCATTGTGGGATACTTTCAGTGCACTATATAGGGTACATGGAGAATTCGGACACCCGGCGTGCGCCTCATATAATGCACTATATGGGGGTTAGGGAGTGATTTCGGACACAGACATGGACCCCAACGGCAAAACTAGAGAGAAGAATTCAGGCCACAGAGATGAGATGTTTCCACAGGCTCCTCAGCATCTTGTATTGAGAGCACGTCACCAGCCCAGAGGTAAAAGTCAGAATAACTTTACTTACTAATTTTTGCCGAATTACCAGCAGGGCTTGAAAACAAAAATATTTTTCAAAAGTTCCTATCTTTAACGTTTTCGTTCTTGGAACCGTTCCGCCACCAAAACATTGGTCCTGAACTGGTTCGGAACACAAAAACTTTGTTCGTTCTTAAAGATCTTAATTTTGTGAAATATTACGTTTTTTATATAGTTTATACAAAATATATTTGGTGGACTTTCAAACTTCAGTGCAACTGTATTAACACCATTACATTCGCTTCTTCGTCTGTCCACAAGATGGAGCTCCAGATGCATGGGGCTTGATGACTGACAGTGAAAGTTGGATGGATGCAC
>OMKY01216729.1:0-12137 GCA_900302395.1 Bregmaceros cantori | reverse complement strand
CCCCGGCCCCCCTCCACTCCCACTCCGATCTGCATGTGTGCACCTTGGATTGAGCTCCAAGATGGAATCGCACACGAGGGCTGTGTCCGAAATCGCTATATAGTGCACTATATGGGCTGCACACCATATTGTAGGGTACATGGATCTCCTTGTACCCTATACAGTGCACTCAAAGTATCTCACGATGCACCACTAACGTAGTGAGCATCGATGTACCCTAGTCCAAGCAATATAACCCATAATGCATTGCGACACACATTAAAATGACCTAAATTACAAAAAAATGACACGGCAGGAGGCGATAGTGACCGACCACGGCAAATAGTTATAAATGTAAGTGCTTTCGACTTTTTGTTATGATTGTTGAATTTTATAATGTTATAATAATTTCGACGGCGCCAACTCTAGCGTTTGAAATCTCGGCCGTTGCTGTTGAGTGCAATATAAGTGAGTGCACTATATAAGGAGTAGGGAGTAGGGGATAGGGAGCGATTTCAGACACGGCCAAGGTTTTTACAACCACGCCAGCCGCCTGTCCGTGCGGTGACCGCGTCACATAAAACAGCAGAGTTTCTGCAGGTTTCGAGCCTCGTTTCAGGGCATGTGGTTTTCAGACTTCAAATAAAGCTGGTTTAGGATTTCTTTAGCACGTCTGTGAGCTCGTATCACGATGAAGTGTTACTATGACATTAACTTTACTTTCAAGTGCTCGGTGTAATGTTATACTAGTGGTCTGCATTGACTTTTTCCACTGGACATGCTACTACATTTGCTAATATTTTACAGAATTACTGAATATGTATATCCCCAAAAACTCAACAACTCAACAGATTTTTATATAGCGCCAAAATCGCAGCCGAAGCTGCCTCAAGGCAAAGTGATTTAGTTTTTAGATTCAGATTTAAGGAATATAGCAGCTATTTACCTAACTACCTTTCACCTTGATTGCCCAGTTAAGGACAGTTATATGGGATTGGTTACAGAACTCCTTTAACAGAGGACTGGAAAGAAGAGAGAAGAAAGAAGAAAGAGGAGATTGAGACTTTCAATCAGTCTTGATCTTGGCCAAGTTAGTTTCTGTTAGTGTTAATTTCTTTTGATTGGTTAACAGAACTCCTTTAACGGAGGACGGGAGAAAAGAGGAGATTTTCGATCAACCTCAATCTCGGCCTAGTTGAAGAAATTTTGGAGGCCAACACCTTCAAGATGGCTAAAACAAAGCAAACATTTTTTAAATTATTATCATTATTATTATTTTTTATTATTGATACAAATCCGGCCAATCATAATTCAGCCATCTTGAAGGTGTTGGCCTCCAAAATCAGTTCATGAACCTACCCTAGAGCATTAACACACTGACTCTGGGAAAATCCATTGGAGCGGCGTGGTGGCGCAGCGGTTAAAGACGGTGCACCATCGTGCCGTCGAGCCGTGCGTTCTATTCCCGTGAACGGATGCCGACAATGTCTACCCACCAATCACTTCCACGGTTCCGACGACTCCTATCAATAATTTTTTGCAACTTCATAATGTGGGACGGTCAAATGTAGTGTTGAACAGTTGAACCTAACTGTTACAAGTCAGCGGGGCCGGCTGGACGGATGGGGCACATCGTCCACGGACCACCCATCTCCATCCCGGGCAACCGGATTGTCAGTGGAGTCTCCAGCACCGCCAGCTGCCCCTTATCTCCAATCAGCAGTCCAGCCCTACTTAAGGCTGCGTCCGACCCCGCAGAGACTCAGAGCAGGTCAGTTCACCTGACTGGGCACGTCTCGTCTCAGCCCCATATATAGACGAAGTCTCGCCAGATATCTGTTCTGCTGTTTAACGTGTATTGCTCCAATTCAATACGTTGACGAGACCTCACTGGATATATTGTTCTGCTCCTGCCGTTGTGCTCATCCGGCTCCATTCTGATTGCAGCGCAACACCTTGAGCCTCTACCCGTCCCTAGTTCCGCTCCGGTGGATTCAGACCATGAGATGAGTTCTGTTTCTGACGAGGAGCCCATGGACGACGCCTACATTATACTTGTACATGTTCGAAACTCTAAAGGGTTCTACTTGTTCATTGAACATTATTCCAGTCTTTTGCTTTTCAAATAATGGGTTTTTAAACCCTCTCTCCTGCCTCCTCTCTGGGAAACAAAATGTACTTGTTTGACCCGTGACACTAACGTTAGACACATTATAATAGTTTGTTTTTACCATAGTTTCACTGACATTCATTAGTTTAGGGAGGAGCCAGAGCCACTGTAGCTTGTTCCACATTAGGCAGTGGTCCACTTTAGGGCAAGTTTTACTTAAGTGAGCCGCAATAGCTCAGTCTGTTAAGACAGTGCACTACAAAGCGCACAAATGCCATAATTCACTTCCCCTCACCAAAAGATGTCTCCTCCTCCTTTGTCACACCTTTCCAGCTAGTTTTTTTAATACATTTAAAAAAAGTTGTAAAGTTATAGTATACAGAGATATACAGAGATAGTTAGGTAATTTTACTCAAGTACATATACTTTTACTCTGAGTACAATTTAAGCAAAGTAAACATACTTTTACTCAATTACAATTTCACGCTTTCCACCTCTGGTTGCGCGCAATGCGTGGATGATGCGTTGGTTCTGGCTGGCCAGGCTAGAGAATAGCCTTGAGGGGGTGGACTTGGGACTTACCTTGCTTTCCAGAAGTTTCCGAGGCATGATGTTCTACGTGGTCCCTCATCACTGTAGCATCTCTACCAGCACTCTGGTCGTCTGAGGAGGCACACGGTGGGCAACCGTAAGTTAACAATATTCAAAACTTGGCACAAAGTAAATGTAAAAAAAAAAAAACATAAAACATGTTTGAGCAAAAAGGGGATGGCTCTGGATGCCAGAAAAAAATTATTGATGGCCCAGATTTGGCTCACGGGCCGCCAGTTGACTAGCCCTGAACTAGAGAATGAAAAAACATTACATGGGTAGCTGTATGATGAATGAGTTCCCGTGGCGCGGGTTCTGTGCGCGTGTGTATGTGAGTTCACACATGTGAAGTCTTTTAGCGTTTCGTCTGTCAGCAGGGCGGTGAAGTGATGGTCGTGGCGTTGGTCTCTGTTGCCTGCTGTGTCACAACCAAGGTTTATGACTTAATCAATTTGTCTTAGTTGTGGGGGCTAGCTTTGATTTTAACTGAGCGATGGTATGAGCGAGGGGTCGGAGTTCAACTTGAAGGGGGACCTAATAGACCACCTCCAACAGTTTTGCAAAAAATAAATAAATAAATAAATGAATAAATAAATAGATAGAACGAAGTAGGGTGGATTACCCTAATATGGGCCCCATTTTTGCAGCTTCCTAATGTGAGACAGTCGGTTGCCTAAGGTGGAACAGTGAAATAAAGTGTTGAACTTAATGTTAGACACATTGTTAGACACATTACCATAGTGTGGGTTAGGGGTTTAGGGTTAAGGTTTCACTGCATACATTAGACAGTGGCCCACCCTAGGACAGTCCATCCTAACAGACCGCTGTTTAGGCTGGGCCAAACTATTACATTGAATGAAACATAAATATTACATTTTCCTCGCTACACCTAGGGCACAAAGAGAGAGAGAGAGAGGGAGAGAGTGTGAGAGAGATGTAGAGAGAGAGAGAGAGATGGTGCAGGAGAAAATGAGATGCCAATAGCGACTAAGCGGGGTGAGATAACGGGAAAGTGAGAATAACAACAGAGCGAGAAACAGAGAAGCTGGCAGCAACCACCTAAATCTGCTCCTCATAAGTAGAACAAACACCCAAACCAGGGGAACTTGGAGGTGTGTGTGTGTATGTGTGTGTGTATGTGTGTGTGTGTGTATGTGTGTGTGTGTGGGTGTGTGTGTGTGTCTGGGTGTGAGAGAGGGACATTGAGAGAGAGAGAGAGAATGTGAGGAGAGAGAAAGAGTGCGGAGTGTGTGCGTGAGTGTGCGGTAAATGGTTGTGTTTTAAGAGGCCACCTGTGTGGTTGGCAGCGATGCAGGCGGAATTAAATTGGGAGTTCTGGAACTCTCCACATCCTGAAACCTCTGACAAATATCTCAGTAACACCACTAACTACTCTGTAGGTGTGTGTGTTTGAGTGTGTGTGAGTGAGACGGAGAGAGGTAGGGGAGAGTGAGGGAGAGGCCGTTAGATTTGCACTTCTAACATCGGTATAGTACATAAATAATATCTACATACACATGTATAGTGTTATATACAATTGATTCTTATACACATGTGTGAGTGAGTTTGTGAGTGTGTGTGTGTTGCCAGCCAGTGGTGAGCCAGAACCAACAAATCGTCCACAGATCGTACATCATTAGAACAATCATTGGGTCTGGTAATGCCAGGGTGAAAAAATGTGTCATCAAATCGTGTTATTATCCAGTCACAGTGCAATAGGTGGGACAAACTCCGCCCATGTCTAATGTCGCCCATACCAAACTCCGCACATGTCTTGCGTTACCCATACAAAACTCCACCCACGTCTCGCGTCGCCCATACCAAAGTCCGCCCACGTCTCGCGTCGCCCATACCAAACTCCGCCCACGTCTCACGTCGCCCATAACAAAATCCGCCCACGTCTCACGTTGCACACACCAAACTACGCCTATGTCTCCATTTGAATAATTCAATTTAGTTTTATTGAGTTTTACAATGTTTGAATCTTTGAATAAATGGTTAAGAACCTAGCATAACTTACTTCACTAGAGGTTCATATATCCCACTGCCGAACATTGGAATTAACGTCTGTTGGCATTACCGCCCCCCTACTGGCTAATTCACACTATACATATCCCTAACACCTACCGTCGGTGCGCAAAAAAAGTAACAAGCCTGTTTTGGGAAAAGTAAGGAATAGAAGTACAGATCATTTTGTTTAAAATCTACGGTACAAGTAAAAAGTCATCAGAGAAAAATGTACTTCTAAAAGTACAGAAAAACGACTTAAGTACAGTACTTAAGTATTTGTACTTTGTCACTTGCCATCTCTGGAGCCAACGTTACGCTACGGACAGGCAAATTTCATTCATAGCCATCGAGTGAAAAGCAGGCAGGGCATGAGTCACCTGCACGTTCCTCTATCGACCCCCGATCTATATACAGCCCCCGATCTATATAAGTGCGTGCCTGCGTGTATGCGTGTGTGTGGTCCCCGCTGAAACAAGTCAACCGTGCCACACATCTTAGAGTCAAATCTCCTCAGGTTTTTCCTGCTCTGCTGTTTGATGTTGTGGACAGAAACCACTCGGAGCTGACGAGAGCTCGAACCAATCCTCACCGAGCCCGCGTTGACCTTAACGTGCTTAATGACTTTAATTAATTCCATGTGCAGCCCCTTTAGCCTGTAGTTTTGTAATTGTGTGGATCAGTTAACATGGATTATTCTATGGTGCTAGATGATTTAAAGAAAAAAAGCTGTCATCTATACAGGGCTCCGAACCGGTTCAACGAACGTAAACTGAAAAAGAGCGGAATTTTACGGAATTTAACGAGGAGCGGAAACGGAAACGAAAAAAGATTTCTTCAAATGTTCCGGAACAGAAGCGGAACATTATAAAATCCACAAAACCGGTTAAAAGCGGTTTTTTTTTTCCGTTCTCTATATATTTTAACATATCCTATGTCTGGGAGACTATTTCTGTCCACTTTCAGTGTCAGTCGTCAACCCCCATGCCTCTGGGGCTCCATCTTGTGGAAAGACAAGGAAGTGAATGTAATGGCGTTAATACAGCTTCGGAGTTTGAAAGTCCACCAAATATATTTTGTAAAAAACGATATCTAAACTTGACATTGCACAATATAAGGAACTTTAAGAACGAATGAAATGTTTGTGTTCCGAACCGGTTCAGGACCAATATTTTGGTGGTGGAACAGTTCAGAGAACGGAAACTTTAATTATAGACCTGCCTGAACTGTTCGGAACGTTTTAAAAGTAATTTCATTTTCAATCCCTGCATCTATATTTTCCTAAACAAGTGGGAAGAAGAAAATGTTCTGTGTTTGAAGTGAGACTCACGATAAGGTATAATACAAATAATACATATTAAATATATAACTTGCTGGACAGTTCGCATTTTGGGTCCTATAAGCAAGTTGGATATCACAGAAATGTTGGAGAAAATTCACCTGCGCCGGGGCGTAGCCGCGAAGCAGGTTATGTTTTTAGCTGCGTTGGTTTGTCCACTTGATAACTGAATAAGTTGTACATGGATCTGGATGAAATTTTGCAGAGTTGTTGGAAATTACAAAAGAAAGTAGTGATTCGATTTTGGTCCATTTCTGTAGACTATAAGTAACATAATCATACTTAAGCACCAACTTACAGATAGAGCGCTGTGCGGTCATGTGACTAGACTTCCGGATCCAGGGGCCACTGGGAAATGTAGTTGGTATGTTCGACATTGGCGTCAATAGCAATCATGCGACTCTACCAACACTTGCATTGATAATGGGTTGCCACACATACTGCAAGCAGTAACAGTACTATGTTTTTGTACCACTACGGCGCAGGTTTGCAATCTCTGCGAGCTTCTAGTTTTTTTTTCTTTTTGTTCCCAAAATGTGGTTTTAAACATTTTGGGTGCATTTTCAACCCTTATGGAATACGTTTTATTTATTTCCATGTGAAAAACCCCAAAACAATTCAACACAAAATTAATTTATCAAGTATTGAGTGTTTGTTTAGGATCAAAAAGATTTACAACAGGGACAATATTGATATCACAAATTGAAATCAAATGACATTGAAAAAGATGAAATGGCTGGGAGAAGAGAGAGAGACGCAGGAAAGAGAGAGGGAGCGAGAAGAAGACAGGGAGTGAGAAAGGAGAAGAGAGAGAGAGATTCTGCTAGTTTGTGTGTATTTGTGTGGGTATATGCGTGTGTTTATTTGTGAGTGTGTACTCATGTATATACTGCACGCATGGATGTGTGCGTTGGTGTGAACGTGTTTTTACTAACGGGTCGTGTCCTTTTGAGTTTTAATATAGAGACACTGGATATGTGGACATAGCGCCATGTGCTTGTGTGTGTAAGCGTGTGTGTCTGTGTGAGAGAGACAGAGAGAGAGAGAGAGAGAGAGCGAGAGAGAGAGAGAGAGAGAGAGAGAGAGAGAGAGAGAGAGAGAGAGAGAGAGAGAGAGAGAAAGAGAGAGAGAAAGAGAGAGAGATAGGGCAAGGTAGTTTTCATGAGAATAAATATTCTCCTTATTGCATTGGTCTATGGGGAGGATCCTTAGGGCGCTCCCATCCAGAATATGCCCCCAAATATTTGCACACAATTTTTTGAGTGAGCTTGTGGGGTTATAGGGAGGGAGGGGGAGCGAGAAAAGGAGATAGAGAGAGAGAGAGAGAGAGAGAGAGAGAGAGAGAGAGAGAGAGAGAGAGAGAGAGAGAGAGAGAAAGAGAGAGGGGGGGGAGAGAGAGAGAGAAACAGACAAAGAGGAACAGACATGAAATCAGGTTGAAAAGTAACCCGGAGAGCCAGAACCAACAAATAGTCCACGCATCACACACGATTAGAACGATCATTGGGTCTGGTAAAACAAAGGTTGAAAAACGTGTCAAAAAAAAGTGTCAATCAAATTGTGTTATCCAATCACGGAACAGTAGGTGGGACAAGCGGCGTGGAGGCATGACAACCAAACTCCGCCCACGTCCTGCCCATAAAAAAATCTGCCCACGTCTTGATTCGAATAATTCGATTGGTCAGCCTGCACACGGTCTGCCTGATTTACTGGTTATGTTTGTGCCGGCAGCACCCAGTGTGTGTGTGTGTGTGTGTGTTTGTGTGTGTGTGTGAGAGTATTAAGCATTTAACAGCTATTGTTAAGTGTGTTGGTAGCAAGCACAGGTGCGTGACGAAGTCATGTGACACAGGCCATGTGACTCAGAGGTCACATGACTTTCATTAAAGACGGGCTTACACATCGACACAACATCCATCCACACACTGTGGTCTGAAACCTGAGCACACATGTAATGTTCTATTACTGTCTGGGTCTGTTGGTGTGTCCATAGTTATGTATGGGTATATCAGAACGCACATGCTCACAAATATGTTCTATGCATTTAGAACAGCATTATGATTTCCAGATAATGGGCAGAGTAGCCATAAAAATTACCTAAGTAAAAGTATTGCTACCTCAGCAAAATATTACTCAACTAAAAGTAAAAAGTAGTCATCCAAATAGTTAATCAAGTAAAAGTAAAAAAGTTCTCCGCAAAAGGTTCTTGAGTAGCGAAAGTACTGAGTAACTTTCAGAGAGAGCGCCGGAGAGGGAGAAAGACTGAGAGAGAGGGAGCGAGACAGCGCTGAACAGGGAGCAAGAGAGAACATGCCGGAGAGAAGGCCGATATCATAACCTACGCACGGCGCAGTTTATGTAAAAAGGTAGTCATCCAAATAGTTAATCAAGTAAAAGTAAAAAAGTTCTCCGCAAAAGGTTCTTGAGTAGCGAAAGTACTGAGTAACTTTCAGAGAGAGCGCCGGAGAGGGAGAAAGACTGAGAGAGAGGGAGCGAGACAGCGCTGAACAGGGAGCAAGAGAGAACACGCCGAAGAGAAGGCCGATATCATAACCTACGCACGGCGCAGTTTATGTAAAAAGGTAGTCATCCAAATAGTTACTCAAGTAAAATTTTAAGAAGTACTCCACAAAAAAGCGAATTAAGCAGCGAAAGTACTGAGTAGCTTTCAGCGATAGCGCCCGAGAGAGAGAGAGAGAGTGAGAGAGCACCCGAGAGAGAGAGAGAGAGAGAGAGAGAGAGAGAGAAAGATATGACGCCAACATATGTGCCAACAGTTCCCAAAGGCCAGCCAAGTGAATGTAACAAGTAGCGAATTGCTGAGATCTCAGTAAAAAGTAGATTTAGTAGTTTAGTAGTAATTTTTTTCACCTCAAATTTACTCAAGTACAGGTAGAAAGTAACTTGTGAAAAATGTACTCCAAAAATAAAAAAGTACACACAAAAAATTGTAACAGAGTAAATGTAATGCGTTACGGCCCATCTCTGGATGTTGCCCCTTGATCTCTCTCTGGCTCGAGTCGCGAAGCTTGTCGCTTTGGCTGTATACCCCAGGGGAAATCTTAAAATACATAATACGTGACAGCCTGATAGAGTCTGTGTTAAAGAGAAGGGTCGGCAGGAAACAGGTCCAGACTGGCAGAGTTTGGTTTGAAACTCCACCCTCTAGCGGAGTGCACGACCGCCGTCTCCTATGTGTGGCGCTATAGTGTGCATGGCTGTGGCCTCATAAAGTTGTGTGTGTGTGTGTGTATGGGCATGAACATGAACATGGGCGCATGTTTCGCATTAAACATCTTGATATGACAACACAGGAGTGAGCAGGTGTGTGTGTGTGTGTCTAACCAGAGATGGGCAGTAATGCATTACATTTACTCCGTTACAATTTTTTGTGTACTCTTTTACTTTTTCAGTACATTTTTCACAAGTTACTTTCTACTATTACTTGAGTACATTTGAGGTGAAAAAACATACTTTTTACTGAGATGTCAGCAATTCGCTACTAGTTACATTAACATGGCATTAAGCGATACCAGCTGGGTACTGACGGCACATATATTGACGACGTCATACCGTTCTCTTTCTCTCCCTCTCTGGCACTCTCTCTCTCTCTTGGGCGCGCTCTCGCTCTCTTGGGCGCTCTCTCTCTCTCTCTCTCTGTCTCTCTCTTAGACGAAATTGTCCTAATTTTTTTTCCTGAAAGTTACTCAGTACTTTCACTACTTAGGTATCTTTTTTGTGAAGTACTTTTTTACTTTTACTTGAGAAGCTATCGTGGTGGCAGATTGGTTATAGAGTGCGCTCTCCCAGACCACAGGTCGAGCAGCGCCGCGGGTCCTAGGTCGGACAAGCGGCATGGAGGCGTTACAACCAAACTCCGCCCCAAGTCTCGTGTCGCCCATACCAAACTCCGCCCTTGGCTGGATTTGAATAATTTGATTGGTCATCCAGTATGAGGGCGACGTCTGCCTGATTTGCCCAGACCCAATGTAGCGTCTAGTGCCGTGCAATGCTTGGACAATAAGGGACGAGCGATCACGTTCGAGTCCGCTGCCAAAATGCAACGCAACCAATGTGATGCGTCCTTGGGAGGAGCTCATTATACGTAGTAGGAGCGGCCTCCCCCACTCGCATGTCGACTGGCGTGGCTGCGCGCACCTGCATAAGTATGCGCGCAATCACGCACACGCATCAAAGCATTCGTGGGCACGACCAAGGTTGACACTTGCATCAAACGTGCACTGTTGATACACACCTCAAATGAAACATGAACGAACAAAAAGTAGATAGGTGGTAGAAATGGTCCGTTCAAGTTCACCTCGCAAATCCCGCCGCTCACACATACACACACACATCAACACATACACACACATCAACACACAGACACACACACACACACACACATCGACGCACACACACACATACACATCAACACACATGGCGAAGAAGCCTGCGTTGATAAACACACACGTGTGCATGATCTGCTGCTGGACACGGTCGTGCACGCGTATACGTGCGCGTGTACACCATGGTCCACTGGATTCTCTACTCGCGGGTGTGTGTGTGTGGTTTTGTGTGTGTGTGTGTGTGTGTGTGTGTGTGTGTGTGTGTGTGTGTGTGTGTGCACGCTCACACATGGCGATTTCCGCATGTCACAAGCTCCGCCAGGAGGCAGAAACGTAGTGACACGCTCCACCTGAAATGGCAGCAGGCTTCCTCGCCTGACGTCATGATCTCGTTCCAAATTCTCATGGGTTCTACTGCAGCAATGCGCAGTGTCGGAATTTTGAACCCCACCATAGTTTAAGGTTCTGAAAAAGTCAAATCAAATCAAGTTCATGTGTAGGTGCCATCTCTGCTGAACAGATATCCTACTGCACCTGTGTGTAGATTGTTGTCTACACACAGAGAGAGTCTTGTGTTGCATGTTGTCTGCATATGTCTGTGTTCCTGTTGCTATTATGTGGTGAAGAGGTATTCACGATACTTGACTGTATATATGCAGGAGAGTTTGTTCATTATACTTGTGTGTGTGTGTGTGTGTGCGTGGAGGGTTTTGTATTTCCTGATCCTGAGGAAAATGTGGTTTGATCTCGTGCCATAAACAGCCTCAGCGCCCTAATTATGGCCACCTGTGTGTATGTATGCGTGTGTGTGTGTGTGTGTGTGAGAGTGGGGGTGTTAACATGCATAATGTGATCTCCTTAAATTTCCACTCGTCACCGAAACACACACATGTGCTTGCACATGAGTCATGCACATGCGTACGTATACACACACACACACACACCGACACACACACACCGACACACACACACTCAAGACATCTGCAGTCGTTGATGCAGAGGTCAGAGGTCACAGCAGTGACCTTGTGAGTACAGTGAGAACATCTCTGCTGCATCTCTCCTGTCAACCACCCACTATGGATAATGAGAAGATTGGCCTGGCCATGTAGAATAAAAGGCAAATGCCTGTGACAAATGGAATTTGGTCTGACAGCTAATCAATCAGGGGTAGGGAAGGGTTGTGGTTGGATGTGTGTGAGGGATGTGCTGCTGGTATTATTTCTGTTTCCAGCCATTTTTTATTGAATTGCTGATTCATTCATTGTTAAGAGTATGTTTTAAGACATGTTTCTCTATGTCTCCCTGCATTTTTCCTCTTTCACCCTCTCTCATGCACTCTCTCGCTCTCCCTCCCTCTCACACACTCTTTCGCTCTCTCAGACACTCTCACTCTCTGTCTCTCTCTCACTCCCTCTCTCACTCTCTCTCTCATGCCTCCTCACACACTCTCACTTTCTGTCTCTGTCTCACTCCCTCTCTCACACTCTCTCGCTCTCTCACACACTCTCTGTCTCCATCTCCCTCCCTCTCTCACCCTCTCTCTCTCGCCCTCTCACACACTCTCACTTTCTGTCTCTCTCTCCCTCCCTCTCTCTCTCTCTCTCGCCCTCTCACACGCTCTGACTCTCTGACTCTCTGTCTCTTAAATCATATAGCAGACAAATCTGTGATATTTGAACATATATATATATATATATATATATATATATATATATATATATATATATATATATATATATATATATATATATATATATATATATAT